>JAWPHD010012335.1:0-76518 GCA_037043455.1 Cyrtodaria siliqua
CAGTAAGTCAGTGTGTTATACAATGTGTTCATACCTTGTTTGTGTTGCTGACTGCCACATCATGTACAGTATATAGACTATATTGTTAACAGTAAGTCAGTGAGTTATACAATGTGTTCATACCTTGTTTGTGTTGCTGACTGCCACATCATGTACAGTATATAGACTATATTGTTAACAGTAAGTCAGTGAGTTATACAATGTGTTCATACCTTGTTTGTGTTGGTGACTGCACCATCATGTACAGTATATAGACTATATTGTTAACAATAAGTCAGTGAGTTATACAATGTGTTCATACCTTGTTTGTGTTGCTGACTGCCCCATCATGTACAGTATATAGACTATATTGTAAACAGTAAGTCAGTGAGTTATACAATGTGTTCATACCTTGTTTGTGTTGCTGACTGCCACATCATCTACAGTATATAGACTATATTGTTAACAGTAAGTCAGTGAGTTATACAATGTGTTCATACCTTGTTTGTGTTGCTGATTGCCCCATCATGTACAGTATATAGACTATATTGTTAACAGTAAGTCAGTGAGTTATACAATGTGTTCATACCTTGTTTGTGTTGCTGATTGCCCCATCATGTACAGTATATAGACTATATTGTTAACAGTAAGTCAGTGAGTTATACAATGTGTTCATACCTTGTTTGTGTTGCTGACTGCCCCATCATGTACAGTATATAGACTATATTGTTAACAGTAAGTCAGTGAGTTATACAATGTGTTCATACCTTGTTTGTGTTGCTGACTGTCCCATCATGTACAGTATATAGACTATATTGTTAACAGTAAGTCAGTGAGTTATACAATGTGTTCATACCTTGTTTGTGTTGCTGACTGCCCCATCATGTACAGTATATAGACTATATTGTTAACAGTAAGTCAGTGAGTTATACAATGTGTTCATACCTTGTTTGTGTTGCTGACTGCCCCATCATGTACAGTATATAGACTATATTGTTAACAGTAAGTCAGTGAGTTATACAATGTGTTCATATCTTGTTTGTGTTGCTGACTGCCCCATCATGTACAGTATATAGACTATATTGTTAACAGTAAGTCAGTGAGTTATACAATGTGTTCATACCTTGTTTGTGTTGCTGATTGCCCCATCATGTACAGTATATAGACTATATTGTTAACAGTAAGTCAGTGAGTTATACAATGTGTTCATACCTTGTTTGTGTTGCTGACTGCCCCATCATGTACAGTATATAGACTATATTGTTAACAGTAAGTCAGTGAGTTATACAATGTGTTCATACCTTGTTTGTGTTGCTGACTGCCCCATCATGTACAGTATATAGACTATATTGTTAACAGTAAGTCAGTGAGTTATACAATGTGTTCATACCTTGTTTGTGTTGCTGACTGCCACATCATGTACAGTATATAGACTATATTGTTAACAGTAAGTCAGTGAGTTATACAATGTGTTCATACCTTGTTTGTGTTGCTGACTGCCACATCATGTACAGTATATAGACTATATTGTTAACAGTAAGTCAGTGAGTTATACAATGTGTTCATACCTTGTTTGTGTTGCTGACTGCCCCATCATGTACAGTATATAGACTATATTGTTAACAGTAAGTCAGTGAGTTATACAATGTGTTCATACCTTGTTTGTGTTGCTGACTGCCCCATCATGTACAGTATATAGACTATATTGTTAACAGTAAGTCAGTGAGTTATACAATGTGTTCATACCTTGTTTGTGTTGCTGACTGCCCCATCATGTACAGTATATAGACTATATTGTTAACAGTAAGTCAGTGAGTTATACAATGTGTTCATACCTTGTTTGTGTTGCTGATTGCCCCATCATGTACAGTATATAGACTATATTGTTAACAGTAAGTCAGTGAGTTATACAATGTGTTCATACCTTGTTTGTGTTGCTGACTGCCCCATCATGTACAGTATATAGACTATATTGTTAACAGTAAGTCAGTGAGTTATACAATGTGTTCATACCTTGTTTGTGTTGCTGATTGCCCCATCATGTACAGTATATAGACTATATTGTTAACAGTAAGTCAGTGAGTTATACAATGTGTTCATACCTTGTTTGTGTTGCTGACTGCCCCATCATGTACAGTATATAGACTATATTGTTAACAGTAAGTCAGTGAGTTATACAATGTGTTCATACCTTGTTTGTGTTGCTGACTGCCACATCATGTACAGTATATAGACTATATTGTTAACAGTAAGTCAGTGAGTTATACAATGTGTTCATACCTTGTTTGTGTTGCTGACTGCCCCATCATGTACAGTATATAGACTATATTGTTAACAATAAGTCAGTGAGTTATACGATGTGTTCATACCTTGTTTGTGTTGCTGACTGCCCCATCATGTACAGTATATAGACTATATTGTAAACAGTAAGTCAGTGAGTTATACAATGTGTTCATACCTTGTTTGTGTTGCTGACTGCCACATCATCTACAGTATATAGACTATATTGTTAACAGTAAGTCAGTGAGTTATACAATGTGTTAATACCTTGTTTGTGTTGCTGATTGCCCCATCATGTACAGTATATAGACTATATTGTTAACAGTAAGTCAGTGAGTTATACAATGTGTTCATACCTTGTTTGTGTTGCTGATTGCCCCATCATGTACAGTATATAGACTATATTGTTAACAGTAAGTCAGTGAGTTATACAATGTGTTCATACCTTGTTTGTGTTGATGATTGCCCCATCATGTACAGTATATAGACTATATTGTTAACAGTAAGTCAGTGAGTAATACAATGTGTTCATACCTTGTTTGTGTTGCTGATTGCCCCATCATGTACATTATATAGACTATATTGTTAACAGTAAGTCAGTGAGTTATACAATGTGTTCATACCTTGTTTGTGTTGCTGACTGTCCCATCATGTACAGTATATAGACTATATTGTTAACAGTAAGTCAGTGTGTTATACAATGTGTTCATACCTTGTTTGTGTTGCTGACTGCCACATCATGTACAGTATATAGACTATATTGTTAACAGTAAGTCAGTGAGTTATACAATGTGTTCATACCTTGTTTGTGTTGCTGACTGCCCCATCATGTACAGTATATAGACTATATTGTTAACAGTAAGTCAGTGAGTTATACAATGTGTTCATATCTTGTTTGTGTTGCTGACTGCCCCATCATGTACAGTATATAGACTATATTGTTAACAGTAAGTCAGTGAGTTATACAATGTGTTCATACCTTGTTTGTGTTGCTGATTGCCCCATCATGTACAGTATATAGACTATATTGTTAACAGTAAGTCAGTGAGTTATACAATGTGTTCATACCTTGTTTGTGTTGCTGACTGCCCCATCATGTACAGTATATAGACTATATTGTTAACAGTAAGTCAGTGAGTTATACAATGTGTTCATACCTTGTTTGTGTTGCTGACTGTCCCATCATGTACAGTATATAGACTATATTGTTAACAGTAAGTCAGTGTGTTATACAATGTGTTCATACCTTGTTTGTGTTGCTGACTGCCACATCATGTACAGTATATAGACTATATTGTTAACAGTAAGTCAGTGAGTTATACAATGTGTTCATACCTTGTTTGTGTTGGTGACTGCCCCATCATGTACAGTATATAGACTATATTGTTAACAGTAAGTCAGTGAGTTATACAATGTGTTCATATCTTGTTTGTGTTGCTGACTGCCCCATCATGTACAGTATATAGACTATATTGTTAACAGTAAGTCAGTGAGTTATACAATGTGTTCATACCTTGTTTGTGTTGCTGATTGCCCCATCATGTACAGTATATAGACTATATTGTTAACAGTAAGTCAGTGAGTTATACAATGTGTTCATACATTGTTTGTGTTGCTGACTGCCCCATCATGTACAGTATATAGACTATATTGTTAACAGTAAGTCAGTGAGTTATACAATGTGTTCATACCTTGTTTGTGTTGCTGACTGCCACATCATGTACAGTATATAGACTATATTGTTAACAGTAAGTCAGTGTGTTATACAATGTGTTCATACCTTGTTTGTGTTGCTGACTGCCACATCATGTACAGTATATAGACTATATTGTTAACAGTAAGTCAGTGAGTTATACAATGTGTTCATACCTTGTTTGTGTTGCTGACTGTCCCATCATGTACAGTATATAGACTATATTGTTAACAGTAAGTCAGTGAGTTATACAATGTGTTCATACCTTGTTTGTGTTGCTGACTGCCCCATCATGTACAGTATATAGACTATATTGTTAACAGTAAGTCAGTGAGTTATACAATGTGTTCATACCATGTTTGTGTTGCTGACTGCCCCATCATGTACAGTATATAGACTATATTGTTAACAATAAGTCAGTGAGTTATACTATGTGTTCCTACCTTGTTTGTGTTGCTGACTGCCCCATTATGTACAGTATATAGACTATATTGTTAACAGTAAGTCAGTGAGTTATACAATGTGTTCATACCTTGTTTGTGTTGCTGACTGCCATATCATGTACAGTAAATAGACTATATTGTTAACAGTAAGTCAGTGAGTTATACAATGTGTTCATACCTTGTTTGTGTTGCTGATTGCCCCATCATGTACAGTATATAGACTATATTGTTAACAGTAAGTCAGTGAGTTATACAATGTGTTCATACCTTGTTTGTGTTGCTGACTGCCCCATCATGTACAGTATATAGACTATATTGTTAACAGTAAGTCAGTGAGTTATACAATGTGTTCATACCTTGTTTGTGTTGCTGACTGCCCCATCATGTACAGTATATAGACTATATTGTTAACAGTAAGTCAGTGAGTTATACAATGTGTTCATACCGTGTTTGTGTTGCTGACTGCCCCATCATGTACAGTATATAGACTATTTTGTTAACAGTAAGTCAGTGAGTTATACAATGTGTTCATATCTTGTTTGTGTTGCTGACTGCCCCTTCATGTACACTATATAGACTATATTGTTAACAGTAAATCAGTGAGTTATACAATGTGTTCATACCTTGTTTGTGTTGCTGATTGCCCCATCATGTACAGTATATAGACTATATTGTTAACATTAAGTCAGTGAGTTATACAATGTGTTCATACCTTGTTTGTGTTGCTGACTGCCCCATCATGTACAGTATATAGACTATATTGTTAACAGTAAGTCAGTGAGTTATACAATGTGTTCATACCTTGTTTGTGTTGCTGACTGCCCCATCATGTACAGTATATAGACTATATTGTTAACAGTTAGTCAGTGAGTTATACAATGTGTTCATACCTTGTTTGTGTTGCTGACTGCCACATCATGTACAGTATATAGACTATATTGTTAACAGTAAGTCAGTGAGTTATACAATGTGTTCATACCTTGTTTTACGTGCTGACTGTCCCATCATGTACAGTATATAGACTATATTGTTAACAGTAAGTCAGTGTGTTATACAATGTGTTCATACCTTGTTTGTGTTGCTGACTGCCACATCATGTACAGTATATAGACTATATTGTTAACAGTAAGTCAGTGAGTTATACAATGTGTTCATACCTTGTTTGTGTTGCTGACTGCCCCATCATGTACAGTATATAGACTATATTGTTAACAGTAAGTCAGTGAGTTATACAATGTGTTCATACCTTGTTTGTGTTGCTGACTGCCCCATCATGTACAGTATATAGACTATATTGTTAACAGTAAGTCAGTGAGTTATACAATGTGTTTATACCTTGTTTGTGTTGCTGATTGCCCCATCATGTACAGTATATAGACTTTATTGTTAACAGTAAGTCAGTGAGTTATACAATGTGTTCATACCTTGTTTGTGTTGCTGACTGCCCCATCATGTACAGTATATAGTCTATATTGTTAACAGTAAGTCAGTGAGTTATACAATGTGTTCATACCTTGTTTGTGTTGCTGACTGCCCCATCATGTACAGTATATAGACTATATTGTTAACAGTTAGTCAGTGAGTTATACAATGTGTTCATACCTTGTTTGTGTTGCTGACTGCCACATGATGTACAGTATATAGACTATATTGTTAACAGTAAGTCAGTGAGTTATACAATGTGTTCATACCTTGTTTTACGTGCTGACTGTCCCATCATGTACAGTATATAGACTATATTGTTAACAGTTAGTCAGTGTGTTATACAATGTGTTCATACCTTGTTTGTGTTGCTGACTGCCACATCATGTACAGTATATAGACTATATTGTTAACAGTAAGTCAGTGAGTTATACAATGTGTTCATACCTTGTTTGTGTTGCTGATTGCCCCATCATGTACAGTATATAGACTATATTGTTAACAGTAAGTCAGTGAGTTATACAATGTGTTCATACCTTGTTTGTGTTGATGATTGCCCCATCATGTACAGTATATAGACTATATTGTTTACAGTAAGTCAGTGAGTAATACAATGTGTTCATACCTTGTTTGTGTTGCTGACTGCCCCATCATGTACAGAATATAGACTATTTTGTTAACAGTAAGTCATTGAGTTATACAATGTGTTCATATCTTGTTTGTGTTGCTGACTGCCCCTTCATGTACACTATATAGACTATATTGTTAACAGTAAATCAGTGAGTTATACAATGTGTTCATACCTTGTTTGTGTTGCTGATTGCCCCATCATGTACAGTATATAGACTATATTGTTAACAGTAAGTCAGTGAGTTATACAATGTGTTCATACCTTGTTTGTGTTGCTGACTGCCCCATCATGTACAGTATATAGACTATATTGTTAACAGTAAGTCAGTGAGTTATACAATGTGTTCATACCTTGTTTGTGTTGCTGACTGCCCCATCATGTACAGTATATAGACTATATTGTTAACAGTTAGTCAGTGAGTTATACAATGTGTTCATACCTTGTTTGTGTTGCTGACTGCCACATCATGTACAGTATATAGACTATATTGTTAACAGTAAGTCAGTGAGTTATACAATGTGTTCATACCTTGTTTTACGTGCTGACTGTCCCATCATGTACAGTATATAGACTATATTGTTAACAGTAAGTCAGTGTGTTATACAATGTGTTCATACCTTGTTTGTGTTGCTGACTGCCACATCATGTACAGTATATAGACTATATTGTTAACAGTAAGTCAGTGAGTTATACAATGTGTTCATACCTTGTTTGTGTTGCTGACTGCCCCATCATGTACAGTATATAGACTATATTGTTAACAGTAAGTCAGTGATTTATACAATGTGTTTATACCTTGTTTGTGTTGCTGATTGCCCCATCATGTACAGTATATAGACTTTATTGTTAACAGTAAGTCAGTGAGTTATACAATGTGTTCATACCTTGTTTGTGTTGCTGACTGCCCCATCATGTACAGTATATAGACTATATTGTTAACAGTAAGTCAGTGAGTTATACAATGTGTTCATACCTTGTTTGTGTTGCTGACTGCCCCATCATGTACAGTATATAGACTATATTGTTAACAGTTAGTCAGTGAGTTATACAATGTGTTCATACCTTGTTTGTGTTGCTGACTGCCACATCATGTACAGTATATAGACTATATTGTTAACAGTAAGTCAGTGAGTTATACAATGTGTTCATACCTTGTTTTACGTGCTGACTGTCCCATCATGTACAGTATATAGACTATATTGTTAACAGTTAGTCAGTGTGTTATACAATGTGTTCATACCTTGTTTGTGTTGCTGACTTCCACATCATGTACAGTATATAGACTATATTGTTAACAGTAAGTCAGTGAGTTATACAATGTGTTCATACCTTGTTTGTGTTGCTGATTGCCCCATCATGTACAGTATATAGACTATATTGTTAACAGTAAGTCAGTGAGTTATACAATGTGTTCATACCTTGTTTGTGTTGATGATTGCCCCATCATGTACAGTATATAGACTATATTGTTTACAGTAAGTCAGTGAGTAATACAATGTGTTCATACCTTGTTTGTGTTGCTGATTGCCCCATCATGTACATTATATAGACTATATTGTTAACAGTAAGTCAGTGAGTTATACAATGTGTTCATACCTTGTTTGTGTTGCTGACTGTCCCATCATGTACAGTATATAGACTATATTGTTAACAGTAAGTCAGTGTGTTATACAATGTGTTCATACCTTGTTTGTGTTGCTGACTGCCACATCATGTACAGTATATAGACTATATTGTTAACAGTAAGTCAGTGAGTTATACAATGTGTTCATACCTTGTTTGTGTTGCTGACTGCCCCATCATGTACAGTATATAGACTATATTGTTAACAGTAAGTCAGTGAGTTATACAATGTGTTCATATCTTGTTTGTGTTGCTGACTGCCCCATCATGTACAGTATATAGACTATATTGTTAACAGTAAGTCAGTGAGTTATACAATGTGTTCATACCTTGTTTGTGTTGCTGATTGCCCCATCATGTACAGTATATAGACTATATTGTTAACAGTAAGTCAGTGAGTTATACAATGTGTTCATACATTGTTTGTGTTGCTGACTGCCCCATCATGTACAGTATATAGACTATATTGTTAACAGTAAGTCAGTGAGTTATACAATGTGTTCATACCTTGTTTGTGTTGCTGACTGCCACATCATGTACAGTATATAGACTATATTGTTAACAGTAAGTCAGTGAGTTATACAATGTGTTCATACCTTGTTTGTGTTGCTGACTGTCCCATCATGTACAGTATATAGACTATATTGTTAACAGTAAGTCAGTGAGTTATATAATGTGTTCATACCTTGTTTGTGTTGCTGACTGCCCCATCATGTACAGTATATAGACTATATTGTTAACAGTAAGTCAGTGAGTTATACAATGTGTTCATACCATGTTTGTGTTGCTGACTGCCCCATCATGTACAGTATATAGACTATATTGTTAACAATAAGTCAGTGAGTTATACAATGTGTTCCTACCTTGTTTGTGTTGCTGACTGCCCCATTATGTACAGTATATAGACTATATTGTTAACAGTAAGTCAGTGAGTTATACAATGTGTTCATACCTTGTTTGTGTTGCTGACTGCCCCATCATGTACAGTATATAGACTATATTGTTAACAGTAAGTCAGTGAGTTAAACAATGTGTTCATACCTTGTTTGTGTTGCTGACTGCCATATCATGTACAGTAAATAGACTATATTGTTAACAGTAAGTCAGTGAGTTATACAATGTGTTCATACCTTGTTTGTGTTGCTGATTGCCCCATCATGTACAGTATATAGACTATATTGTTAACAGTAAGTCAGCGAGTTATACAATGTGTTCATACCTTGTTTGTGTTGCTGACTTCCCCATCATGTACAGTATATAGACTATATTGTTAACAGTAAGTCAGTGAGTTATACAATGTGTTCATACCTTGTTTGTGTTGCTGACTGCCCCATCATGTACAGTATATATACTATATTGTTAACAGTAAGTCAGTGAGTTATACAATGTGTTCATACCTTGTTTGTGTTGCTGACTGCCCCATCATGTACAGAATATAGACTATTTTGTTAACAGTAAGTCATTGAGTTATACAATGTGTTCATATCTTGTTTGTGTTGCTGACTGCCCCTTCATGTACACTATATAGACTATATTGTTAACAGTAAATCAGTGAGTTATACAATGTGTTCATACCTTGTTTGTGTTGCTGATTGCCCCATCATGTACAGTATATAGACTATATTGTTAACAGTAAGTCAGTGAGTTATACAATGTGTTCATACCTTGTTTGTGTTGCTGACTGCCCCATCATGTACAGTATATAGACTATATTGTTAACAGTAAGTCAGTGAGTTATACAATGTGTTCATACCTTGTTTGTGTTGCTGACTGCCCCATCATGTACAGTATATAGACTATATTGTTAACAGTTAGTCAGTGAGTTATACAATGTGTTCATACCTTGTTTGTGTTGCTGACTGCCACATCATGTACAGTATATAGACTATATTGTTAACAGTAAGTCAGTGAGTTATACAATGTGTTCATACCTTGTTTTACGTGCTGACTGTCCCATCATGTACAGTATATAGACTATATTGTTAACAGTAAGTCAGTGTGTTATACAATGTGTTCATACCTTGTTTGTGTTGCTGACTGCCACATCATGTACAGTATATAGACTATATTGTTAACAGTAAGTCAGTGAGTTATACAATGTGTTCATACCTTGTTTGTGTTGCTGACTGCCCCATCATGTACAGTATATAGACTATATTGTTAACAGTAAGTCAGTGAGTTATACAATGTGTTCATACCTTGTTTGTGTTGCTGACTGCCCCATCATGTACAGTATATAGACTATATTGTTAACAGTAAGTCAGTGAGTTATACAATGTGTTCATACCTTGTTTGTGTTGCTGACTGCCCCATCATGTACAGTATATAGACTATATTGTTAACAGTTAGTCAGTGAGTTATACAATGTGTTCATACCTTGTTTGTGTTGCTGACTGCCACATCATGTACAGTATATAGACTATATTGTTAACAGTAAGTCAGTGAGTTATACAATGTGTTTTTACCTTGTTTTACGTGCTGACTGTCCCATCATGTACAGTATATAGACTATATTGTTAACAGTAAGTCAGTGTGTTATACAATGTGTTCATACCTTGTTTGTGTTGCTGACTGCCACATCATGTACAGTATATAGACTATATTGTTAACAGTAAGTCAGTGAGTTATACAATGTGTTCATACCTTGTTTGTGTTGCTGACTGCCACATCATGTACAGTATATAGACTATATTGTTAACAGTAAGTCAGTGAGTTATACAATGTGTTCATACCTTGTTTGTGTTGCTGACTGCCCCATCATGTACAGTATATAGACTATATTGTTAACAATAAGTCAGTGAGTTATACAATGTGTTCATACCTTGTTTGTGTTGCTGACTGCCCCATCATGTACAGTATATAGACTATATTGTTAACAGTAGGTCAGTGAGTTAAACACTGTGTTCATACCTTGTTTGTGTTGCTGACTGCCATATCATGTACAGTATATAGACTATATTGTTAACAGTAAGTCAGTGAGTAATACAATGTGTTCATACCTTGTTTGTGTTGCTGATTGCCCCATCATGTACATTATATAGACTATATTGTTAACAGTAAGTCAGTGAGTTATACAATGTGTTCATACCTTGTTTGTGTTGCTGACTGTCCCATCATGTACAGTATATAGACTATATTGTTAACAGTAAGTCAGTGTGTTATACAATGTGTTCATACCTTGTTTGTGTTGCTGACTGCCACATCATGTACAGTATATAGACTATATTGTTAACAGTAAGTCAGTGAGTTATACAATGTGTTCATACCTTGTTTGTGTTGCTGACTGCCCCATCATGTACAGTATATAGACTATATTGTTAACAGTAAGTCAGTGAGTTATACAATGTGTTCATATCTTGTTTGTGTTGCTGACTGCCCCATCATGTACAGTATATAGACTATATTGTTAACAGTAAGTCAGTGAGTTATACAATGTGTTCATACCTTGTTTGTGTTGCTGATTGCCCCATCATGTACAGTATATAGACTATATTGTTAACAGTAAGTCAGTGAGTTATACAATGTGTTCATACATTGTTTGTGTTGCTGACTGCCCCATCATGTACAGTATATAGACTATATTGTTAACAGTAAGTCAGTGAGTTATACAATGTGTTCATACCTTGTTTGTGTTGCTGACTGCCACATCATGTACAGTATATAGACTATATTGTTAACAGTAAGTCAGTGAGTTATACAATGTGTTCATACCTTGTTTGTGTTGCTGACTGTCCCATCATGTACAGTATATAGACTATATTGTTAACAGTAAGTCAGTGAGTTATATAATGTGTTCATACCTTGTTTGTGTTGCTGACTGCCCCATCATGTACAGTATATAGACTATATTGTTAACAGTAAGTCAGTGAGTTATACAATGTGTTCATACCATGTTTGTGTTGCTGACTGCCCCATCATGTACAGTATATAGACTATATTGTTAACAATAAGTCAGTGAGTTATACAATGTGTTCCTACCTTGTTTGTGTTGCTGACTGCCCCATTATGTACAGTATATAGACTATATTGTTAACAGTAAGTCAGTGAGTTATACAATGTGTTCATACCTTGTTTGTGTTGCTGACTGCCCCATCATGTACAGTATATAGACTATATTGTTAACAGTAAGTCAGTGAGTTAAACAATGTGTTCATACCTTGTTTGTGTTGCTGACTGCCATATCATGTACAGTAAATAGACTATATTGTTAACAGTAAGTCAGTGAGTTATACAATGTGTTCATACCTTGTTTGTGTTGCTGATTGCCCCATCATGTACAGTATATAGACTATATTGTTAACAGTAAGTCAGCGAGTTATACAATGTGTTCATACCTTGTTTGTGTTGCTGACTGCCCCATCATGTACAGTATATAGACTATATTGTTAACAGTAAGTCAGTGAGTTATACAATGTGTTCATACCTTGTTTGTATTGCTGACTGCCCCATCATGTACAGTATATATACTATATTGTTAACAGTAAGTCAGTGAGTTATACAATGTGTTCATACCTTGTTTGTGTTGCTGACTGCCCCATCATGTACAGAATATAGACTATTTTGTTAACAGTAAGTCATTGAGTTATACAATGTGTTCATATCTTGTTTGTGTTGCTGACTGCCCCTTCATGTACACTATATAGACTATATTGTTAACAGTAAATCAGTGAGTTATACAATGTGTTCATACCTTGTTTGTGTTGCTGATTGCCCCATCATGTACAGTATATAGACTATATTGTTAACAGTAAGTCAGTGAGTTATACAATGTGTTCATACCTTGTTTGTGTTGCTGACTGCCCCATCATGTACAGTATATAGACTATATTGTTAACAGTAAGTCAGTGAGTTATACAATGTGTTCATACCTTGTTTGTGTTGCTGACTGCCCCATCATGTACAGTATATAGACTATATTGTTAACAGTTAGTCAGTGAGTTATACAATGTGTTCATACCTTGTTTGTGTTGCTGACTGCCACATCATGTACAGTATATAGACTATATTGTTAACAGTAAGTCAGTGAGTTATACAATGTGTTCATACCTTGTTTTACGTGCTGACTGTCCCATCATGTACAGTATATAGACTATATTGTTAACAGTAAGTCAGTGTGTTATACAATGTGTTCATACCTTGTTTGTGTTGCTGACTGCCACATCATGTACAGTATATAGACTATATTGTTAACAGTAAGTCAGTGAGTTATACAATGTGTTCATACCTTGTTTGTGTTGCTGACTGCCCCATCATGTACAGTATATAGACTATATTGTTAACAGTAAGTCAGTGAGTTATACAATGTGTTCATACCTTGTTTGTGTTGCTGACTGCCCCATCATGTACAGTATATAGACTATATTGTTAACAGTAAGTCAGTGAGTTATACAATGTGTTCATACCTTGTTTGTGTTGCTGACTGCCCCATCATGTACAGTATATAGACTATATTGTTAACAGTTAGTCAGTGAGTTATACAATGTGTTCATACCTTGTTTGTGTTGCTGACTGCCACATCATGTACAGTATATAGACTATATTGTTAACAGTAAGTCAGTGAGTTATACAATGTGTTTTTACCTTGTTTTACGTGCTGACTGTCCCATCATGTACAGTATATAGACTATATTGTTAACAGTAAGTCAGTGTGTTATACAATGTGTTCATACCTTGTTTGTGTTGCTGACTGCCACATCATGTACAGTATATAGACTATATTGTTAACAGTAAGTCAGTGAGTTATACAATGTGTTCATACCTTGTTTGTGTTGCTGACTGCCACATCATGTACAGTATATAGACTATATTGTTAACAGTAAGTCAGTGAGTTATACAATGTGTTCATACCTTGTTTGTGTTGCTGACTGCCCCATCATGTACAGTATATAGACTATATTGTTAACAATAAGTCAGTGAGTTATACAATGTGTTCATACCTTGTTTGTGTTGCTGACTGCCCCATCATGTACAGTATATAGACTATATTGTTAACAGTAGGTCAGTGAGTTAAACACTGTGTTCATACCTTGTTTGTGTTGCTGACTGCCATATCATGTACAGTATATAGACTATATTGTTAACAGTAAGTCAGTGAGTTATACAATGTGTTCATACCATGTTTGTGTTGCTGATTGCCCCATCATGTACAGTATATAGACTATATTGTTAACAGTAAGTCAGTGAGTTATACAATGTGTTCATACCGTGTTTTTGTTGCTGACTGCCACATCATGTACAGTATATAGACTATATTGTTAACAGTAAGTCAGTGAGTTATACAATGTGTTCATACCTTGTTTGTGTTGCTGATTGCCCCATCATGTACAGTATATAGACTATATTGTTAACAGTAAGTCAGTGAGTTATACAATGTGTTCATACCTTGTTTGTGTTGCTGACTGCCCCATCATGTACAGTATATAGACTATATTGTTAACAGTAAGTCAATGAGTTATACAATGTGTTCATACTTTGTTTGTGTTGCTGACTGTCCCATCATGTACAGTATATAGACTATATTGTTAACATTAAGTCAGTGAGTTGTACAATGTGTTCATACCTTGTTTGTGTTGCTGACTGCCCCATCATGTACAGTATATAGACTATATTGTTAACAGTAAGTCAGTGAGTTATACAATGTGTTCATACCATGTTTGTGTTGCAGACTGCCCCATCATGTACCGTATATAGACTATATTGTTAACAATAAGTCAGTGAGTTATACAATGTGTTCATACCTTGTTTGTGTTGCTGACTGCCCCATTATGTACAGTATATAGACTATATTGTTAACAGTAAGTCAGTGAGTTATACAATGTGTTCATACCTTGTTTGTGTTGCTGACTGCCACATCATGTACAGTATATAGACTATATTGTTAAAAGTAAGTCAGTGAGTTATACAATGTGTTCATACCTTGTTTGTGTTGCTGATTGCCCCATCATGTACAGTATATAGACTATATTGTTAACAGTAAGTCAGTGAGTTATACAATGTGTTCATACCTTGTTTGTGTTGCTGACTGCCCCATCATGTACAGTATATAGACTATATTGTTAACAGTAAGTCAGTGAGTTATACAATGTGTTCATACCTTGTTTGTGTTGCTGACTGCCCCATCATGTACAGTATATAGACTATATTGTTAACAGTAAGTCAGTGAGTTTTACAATGTGTTCATACCTTGTTTGTGTTGCTGACTGCCCCATCATGTACAGTATATAGACTATATTGTTAACAGTAAGTCAGTGAGTTATTCAATGTGTCCATACCTTGTTTGTGTTGCTGACTGCCCCATCATGTACAGTATATAGACTATACTGTTAATAGTAAGTCAGTGAGTTATACAATGTGTTCATACCTTGTTTGTGTTGGTGATTGCCGCATCATGTACAGTATATAGACTATATTGTTAACAATAAGTCAGTGAGTGATACAGACACGATGTCAGAACCTGAAGCTAATGCCGGTTTTACGGACTTTGCGGTGTTTATTTCCCTTTCAATTATCTGTTCACGACCATAATGGCTCTTGTAGTTTCAGAAAACATGTATTAAGTGTTTCCCTATATAAGTATATGTAAAACATGTGACCCAGGGTGGGACCAAATTTGACGCCAGGGTCCCCATTTAAAAAAACTTGTTAAGGACCATAAGCTGAGTGTAAATACAAAACATTAAACCTTGGACTCTTGTAGTTTCAGAGAAGAAGATTTTTAAAGCGTTTCCCGATATATTAGTCTATGTAAAACTGCGACCCCTGGGGCGGGGCCAAATTTGACACCAGGGTCACCATTTGAACAAAACTGGTAGAGTATCCATCAGCTGATAATAAATAAAAACAATATTAAACCTTTATCTCTTGTAGTTTCAGAGAAGATTTTTGTTCTTCCCTGTAACTCTATGTAAAACTGATCCAACAAGGGCCCTAAGCTCACCATTAAAGTCAAAATGAACCCATGAACCAATTTCTGCCATTTTCTGCCATTTGTCACCGTTTCGTTATTTCGCCGCGAAAAAGAAGACAGAACGAAAATACGACCGGACGAAAAGACGCCAAATGCTGCGCGAAAACACGACATAATGAAAAGACGACAGAATAAAAAGATGCCAAATGCAGCACGAAAAGACGACAGAATGCCACGCGAAAAGACGACACTTCAGCCACGAAAAGATGCCACTGATATTGTCGTCTTTTCGTTATTTCGAGTGGATTTCTGTCATCTTTTCGCGATGCATTTGTCATCTTTTCGTTCTGTCGTATTTTCGCGATGCATTTTAATAATGCAGGGATTACACATAACACTTGTTTCCCATGCAAATGGCCGCAGTGCCGAAGTGCGCATGTCAACCGGAAGGTGAAAAGGTGACAGAACGACAAGACGACAGCATCAAAAGATGACAAATGTATTGCGAAAAGACTACAGAAGTCCACACGCAATAACGAAAAGACCACAATTTCAAATGGCATCTTTTCGCGGCTCAAGTGTCGTCTTTTCGCGTGGCGTTCTGTCATCTTTTCGTGCTGCATTTGGCGCCTTTTCATTCTGTCATCTTTTCGCGCTGCATTTGGCGTCTCTTCGCCCTGTCGTCTTTTCGTTCTGTCATCTTTTCGCGGCAAAACAACGAAAAAACAACATGGCAGAAATCAGCCACCATACACAAGGGCCCCTAAGCTCCAAACTAAAGAAAAAATGAAACCATGAACCAAGGTTTCTTATGAGAATTTTTTTTTTAAAACAAAACAAATTTAAAAAGAAATTAAAACAAATAATCTTTTTTTTTTGGGAAAAATTGAAGGGGACATTTGTCAATTTAAGGGCAATAACTCCGGCGTTACCTGGACGATTCCGAAATAAATTTGCAGCGTCACAACCCACTATTGGGATAAACATTATAACCAAGTATATTTGATTCTCTGGTACAAAAAAGTACCAGAGATTAAATGACAGTTTATGTTTTATTGGTTATATGTATAATTCTACTTGTGACATGAGCATGTTATGCTGCCCAGGTTATCTTACGTACCGAGAAATAACAATTAGTATAAAACTGTTGGTGGTTTCGGCCATTTTTGGAGTTGAATACCTTTCAGTATTCATAATTTTTCATTGCAGAGATGTTGAGATTTGATCATATTTTCAGTAGGTGATAAAATTTGTGTTACTCGGTTTTTATCATTGGGCTCTATAGTAAAATAAAAATCATTGGCAGCGTAAAATAATGATAATTTTCAAGATTTTGATTTTGAAAGATACATATACAGTTTGCATGAATGTGCATGAAATATTCAGGGTTTTAAAAGAATCACACTGTAGATACGTTCATTTTAACTGTAAGCTTGGTTGAACATCAAGGATAAAGACCGAGTTTATCACCTACCAGAATGTATAAGGTATGTCTTATTTCTGGTCACTGATTGGTCAATTTTTTTGATGATGCTCTATCAAAATTATGAATATAACATATATTATAATATACTTATATATAACCATTTCTGGGGGGTCCAGAACTCAATTAATTATTATTTTAACCACTCAAGTCCATATTTTACTATCCTAGCTCTGTGCCGGGTGCCTGTGGGCATCTGGGCATAACCTCAAACAATGCCTACCAGGAATCTCCACCAATATAAACGGACTAGAAAAATTAAAATGAAAAATTACATATTTAAGGCTTTGAACTCGGGACCCCCTGCATGTCAAGCGGACGCTTTACCGATAACACCATAAAAGCTAGTTCTGTGGTGATACAGTAGTAACGCCCTTATAATTATATCTATTTACATACTGGGTGGCGACCAGTTGTCGACAAGTAACAGTTTCCGATATTTTTGATTTTACGGTTCAATTATTACCTTTCGTGTATTTTCTCAATCTACATCATCTAGACGATTTGTGTTTATGCCAAAGCTGTCAAAAGAAGAAGGAGAGGTAAATAGTTACCCTAAGTTTAAAGCCTGGGTTTTCCCATGTATAAAAGTTATTATTTACGTCACGCGGGGGGAAGCGCGCGCTACTTGGCGCGTGCGCAGATTGACCCTTATTTTCAGGAGTACGAAACGGGGAGATATTTTACTGTTGGTTGGACAATAGCAGACGATAAATTTAAGACTCACTAAATGCGTATTTAAAGAAAATGTATGGAACAATTATTATTTATCCACGAAATTACAAATACTTTAAGATGTTTTAAAATAAACAGTTGATGAAATTGGAAAATACTAATGGAAGTGCCGGCCGATTTTCTAAAACAAGGGAGGCAACTTTTGCAACTCCTTGTATCTTATTATACCATGAGTAGTTCCCCTTAAATGTTTAATATATTTCATTCTATTGAATGAGCTTAGCTGTTTTAACGCTATATAAATATAATTGACTGTTCCTTCTTTGAATTTAGAACAAAGAGTTAAAGACTTGAGTTGTAGACAAGGGTTGTAGACTTGAGTATTAATCGCAGATATATACAAACTCCTGTGTGTCCCATAATTTTACGATGAAAAATCCATGAAATGCTATCTAATTATTAACGTTTGCTTCCTAGAATGCCCAAAGCTTATGCAGACGGACAATTAGCAGCCGCTGTCTCGGCTGTCCGTAGGAACCACCTTTCTGTGTCAAAGGTTGCAAGAGAGTTTAATGTCCCTCGAACCACTGTTCATGATCATGCGAACAATCCCTCTCTGCTGACCAAGACAGGACCTGATAGGATGTTGTCAGACAAAGAAGAGACAGGTCTCGTCAATAATATAATGTTCATGGTACAACAAGGCTTCCCCATGTCACGGTATATGGTGCGCTGCTACATCCAGGAGTTGTTTACACGTTCTGGTGAGTGGCAATGTTGATGTTTTGTAATATTTACTTTTCTTCAACAACTGTTAAATCTAGGTTATGGTTAAACATGCAGATTATATGATTAAAACTACACACACAAAAAATCGTCTTAAATTAATTACTAAATTAACACATGACTATATTCATTGTAAAACAGCTTTAACCTTAAAACATTTTATCTGTTTTAAGTAACATTTTGTAAAAGAACTAATATTGATTGTAGGTCGACCATCCTTGTTTAATTTGGAGACAGGACCCAGCGACATGTTGTTTAGAAAGTTATTGTCCAGGCACCCGGAACTTTCTGAAAGGAAACCCGAGAACCAGGACAGGGCAAGGACAAAGATGTCCAACCTGCCAATCATTACAGAATTTTTCAAGTTCTTCTCCAACGTAGTTGAGACTCACGGATTGGCAGACAAACCCGCTCAGGTAAATGAGGCTAGTTTGATACATGGCCTCGACCATTAAAATAGTTGATTTACACCCGAATAACAACGTTAAAATCCTGTTTTTAGCATTAAAAACGTTATAACATAATTTTTAAGGAATATAAAAAGATCGGACAGGAAAAGTAGCATTCAAGGAGGACAGTCAACCACAAAACACAGAAATAAACATGGAAACAGACAAACAAGAAGGCAAAAGTAATAATAAAAGTAAAAGACATCACAAACACAAAATGGTTGACAATAGGGCTACCGCCTTGGAACGGTCAGTGGCAAAGTAAGCCACTGGGGGTTTAAACCGGTTCTAGGGTGCACCAAACCTCACACTTACCCTACTGTCATCCCATTAAAACAGGACAGTGTAAATAAAGAAATCCCCGCCATGATCTAATCTCTAACCAACAAGGCAGCATCAATAGGCAATATAAGTAAAACACAAATATGCTCGTGTAAATATAATACAAAAACAATAGCCTAGAAAGCCACAATGAAGGTACTCAATGACTTGGCAGAAGCCAGAGCAGTAAGAGAATACACCATTAAGGGCACGACAAGAAAGATCATGGACAAACATCAAACGCCACCGTCCCAATGGGCTTTAGGTAGGCGTCATCATAGGGACCACAGCCTGTCCGATAAAGTTGATCTCAGATATACATGACATACATATAATTTAAACATATTTTTAAAAAAATAGTCTAGGTCTTTAATAAATAGTGAAGATATGAAGATTTTTTTTATACTTACGTTAATATGGAATTCTACAAACAGGCTACATGCAAAACAGATGTGTTTGCTATATTTCACTAAATTAAACAGATTTTTTTATATTTGCGTTTGCTTTCAGAATCGACAGAGTGCCGCAATTAAGAAATATATAACATGTATATCTAGAGTATCTGCATTTTAGATTTTTAACTGTGACGAGACAGGCTGGTCTGGAAAAGAAATGAGCAGAGCCAAGGTGATGGGTCCAAAGAAAGGGCATGTATTTCGGCAGAAGGTGACAACAGTGGATCACGTGACAGCACATCTTTGTGTTTCTGCTAGTGGGTCATTTCTCCCTGTGTTTGTAATTTACCAAGGCGGACTTCCCCACCGCTGCTACAAAGATGGGATTCCCGGAAATTGGTTATTTTGCACAAGTGAATCTGGGTACATGGATACGGATTTATTCACCCAATGGATCACAAAGCTGTTTGTTCCTAACTGCGAGAAGGACAGGCCAGTAATACTACTGATGGACAATCACGACTCCCACATCTCTCTACCGGTGGTTGAGACAGCGAGACGAGAGAACATCATTCTTGTTGGTCTCCCTTCTCACACTACGCACATCCTTCAACCACTAGACGTGCACATTATCGGCCCCCTGAAAGAAAAGTTCTCCTCCCTGGCTTCAAGCATGGGTATTGTTAGCCCTTCCATGGTAATTGGCAAGTCAAAGTTTCCCATAATACTGAGTTATGCTATGGACCAAACGATGCCAGCAACCATAAAAGAGGCTTTTAGGATGTCCGGTATATTCCCAGTGGATCAGTCCGTAATAGACAAGAGCCAGCTGGTGCCGCCCATGTTCATCGCTGACACTCCAGAAGAAGAACCAGTCCGGACATGCGGCGAATGTGGGCAGTTTGTCGGTCAATATCCTCTGGTGAAACGTGGATTAATACCAAAGAGTATGGCAGACGTTCTGGTTCCACCCCCGACCAAGCCCATGGCAGCTAAAAAACGTCGCATGATTACAGAAGAACGGGTCATTTCTGGAGATGACATGCTAAATATTCTTATGGTATGTGTATAGTCTTTACCCTAGCTTAAAAAATAGAGAGAAACCCAAATTCAAATGTTTGTTATGGTTGATATAACGTTTAGCCCTGGATCTGTCGGCTACTGGTAAAACTAATTTTAATATGCCATATATACAAACTGTAAAATAGATTTTACTTTAGTACCATTGATATTTTATCTTTCGATTCCTCTATTTAATTATGGTTGATTATTATATTCTTCGTAGGCGGTTTCCATCTATCACTGAACTCTCACCGCAACACAATTGTATTTTAAGTAAGTCACAGAAGTACTTCTACTCTATGGAACGCCAAATCAGCATACATTCAATTATTTTAACCTCTCTTCAATATTGAAGAGAGGTCTAATTCAATTGAAGAGAGCTTTTAACTATGCTGAATTGTACCTCACTTCAATTGAATTTTACCTATCTTCAATTCAATTGAACCTCTCTTCAATTGAATTGAACCTCTCTTTAATTGAATTACACCTCTCTTCAAATAATTGAATAGAGGTTCTCAACGTGTACTCAAATTTATTTTATTTGACCTGTCTTTCAAACATTATGCATCCATAAACTGATGTGTTGAGAAGCATACTTTTTTTTCAGGAAAAAGAGGCCGCGACAGAAGAAAAGAAGAGGAGCCACCTTCAATGACAACACGAGAAGGAGATACGGAAGGAGCAGAAAAAGAAAGAAGAAGAAGAAAAACAGTTGAAAAGACAGAAAAGAGAAGAAGACAAGAAGAGGAAGGCCGATGTGAAAAGAGATTAAGAGGAAGAAATAAAGAAGAAGAAAGAAGCAAAGATAGTGGACAGTGATGTTAGACAAGAGACAGTCACACCGGTTTTGAACAGAGATGGGCGATTGTCCTCGAAGAAGTTTACATGTGGTGTGTGTGGGGAGAGAGGGCGGGTGAATGATGAAAGTAATGGTATTGAGAGGTATAGGTGCGACGATGATCAATGTTTGTCAACTGGATGGTTCCATTTCAACTGTTTGAGTGAGCCTGAGAAAGAATTAGTGCTTGAGAGTTTAGTAGATGAAGGTGTATTTTGGTACTGTAAGTTTTGTATGCCGTACTTGTACGAGGAATGAATGATGCACTGAACATAAACAGAATTTACCCCACGCCACTTGGTTGAACGTGTGTGATTGTTAAACACATATGTTCTATTGAGCTTTAATGGAATTGGTAAGAATATATTCAGCTTATTTATGACATTTTTACGAATAGGGATAATTGTATAAATATATTGCGTTATTTATTGTACTTACAGTATGAACCGAAATAGCGGAATTACGGAGTTGACGCAAAGACAGTCATTTGTATATAAATAAACAAGGAACTACCAAGACATTTCCATGGCCAAAACTGCTTTATAGCTGTCAAACAAAAAAACAAAACGAAAAAACAGCAACACAACAACAACAAATAAAAACGCGTAACCAGGGCCCACATTAATTATGAAATTTACTTTTAATTAAAAAACCCGAAAATAAACACAAGAGTTGTTTTGTCTGGATGTAATAAAAACACATTCACTCATTTACTTTCTGTCTTCAATATTATTTAAAATGTTTAAGAATATTAGCTAAATTATAGTTTTATACCAAAAATGCACTATACATTTGATAAACACAATTAATTACGCTTCCGAAAGTGATTGTCGAGAAATGATTCTTTCCGGTGCTGAAATTAGCGCCGTTATACCCCGAATTGGACCCCATGATAGGGGGCGCTTCGAAAGTGAAAGTTACTAAAGTGTGTATTAAATATGAAGGTCACACGCTAACCTTTGTTACAGGTAAATATAAGCATAACATATTTTCGAAAAAAAAAAACTAATTGGTAAACACGACCTTTTTTATCGACAACTGGTCGCCTACCAGTACCCCTCCCACTCCACACCGCACCCCGCCCCCCCCCCCCCCCCCACGCCCCCCCCCCCCCCCCACCACCACCACACACTTAGCTTTCAAGGACCAGAGTCAACCATTAACACGCATAGAAAAAACTTATTACAATGAGAAATAAACAGCAAGAGCTATATCACATTACAAACATAACATGATTGACAATTTCAGACGCTTTTAGTTATCAGTCTACAAACGGCAATACTGAGACTTTTTGCGACGGGATGCACTTGTAAATGTCCGTATGTGCAGCAAAAAAACACCCACAAGGCCACAGACGTCAAATAAACGAGACAAAGCGAAGAGATGCATTTGATGTAACATATTTCCCTTAAAATATTATTACAGTAAACAATCAAAAAAAATCATACCTTGTCGCTGATTGTATGCGTTTATAGTGTGACACGATCAATCTTCAAATTCAGATTCTCCAAACGTTCCATCTATCGTCACTTGTCTCTGATTGAAAAACAGATAACAAACAGCAGCAGACCGGCAAGATCAATTTGTAAATGGCCAAATGTATACTAAGGGAGATAACTACACTATTTTATCTGGTTCACAGTATATTACTAAGGGAGGTAACTACACTTTATCATTAAGCTGTCGTGTTATTATCCCTGATACGTCGTTTTTATACTACCTGATATATGCCGCATAATGTCAATGACACAGATGGACTATAGCTCGCTAAATGTACTATAATACGGTTACGGAATTGCACGGTTGGAATATTTCCCATCAGTATGGTCAAAACTATTTAAGCACACGTGACTGCTGCTAGGCCAATGCAAAACGCTTATATTGTATTAATCGTGAACGCTCGGCCAATCCCGTCATTCTTTGGGATCCCGCCTTGTGTGTATCACGACGCTTTGGTATGTTCAAAATCTTACATTGGTATCGCCGGTTGGCAACGGAACAGAAAATAGTACCCTGTTGCTATGTAAACAATATGGCCTCTAGACACATGTGTTGATGTATAAATTGCGCTGAATTTTTTTTTTTTACAATGCAGATGAATGTTTTGTCACTGCTTTCATGTAAATAAACCACAGATGGAGCAATCGGCTGAATGGCATTGCAAAATTTGGATGATAACTTTGATTTTGAATGCGAATTTATTTTGGCGGGAATCTGAGATGCGATGATGTAACCAATAAAGAAAATTTCCATTTACATTCGAGTAATGCTGCGAAGCAGTGTAAGAGATGTTTCAAATGATATTGTATAATATATGATTATAATGATATACGCAGTAGGAACGCCAGTCTTATGGCGTAGGAATATCTAGGTACTCTAGCTATAACGATTACGGCAATAATCTGATTTGACGTTAACACTCAAATTTACGCAATACTGCTACTGCGATTACATATTACCAAAATAATGTTACTCGTTACCTATATGTATGTCCATTGTTTGATAAATGTTAGATGATGATATGCAAACATGGGAGTCCAGGGAGGGCCCATTTATCAAATTTATTTCTTCGAATGTATCGAGTCTAGGGCGGGTCCAGATTTGACATATATTTCCTGAAATGAATCGATACATGTTCCATAAAAGTCAAACGTTGATCACTTTCATATAATCAACAAGAAACTTCCACAATATATGACTCATGCTTTGTGATACAAGACACGTTCGCAATATATGAGTCATGGTTTGTGCGACAAAACACGCCTGCTATATATGATCCACGCGTTGTGCTACAATGCACATCAACAATATATGACTCTAGTTTTGTGAAACACGACACGTCCACAATATATGACTCAGGCTTTGTGCTACAAAACACGTCCGCAGTATATGACTCACGTGTTGTGCTACAAAAAAAGACCGCAATATATGACTCAAGTGTTATGCTACAAAGAAATATAAGTAGCATTCAAGGAGGACAATCAACCACAAAACACAGAAATAAACCCGCAAACAGACAAACAAGAAGGCAAAAGTAATAATAATTGCAAACGACATCACAAACATAAACGGGTTGGCAATAGGGCTACCGCCTTGGAACGGTCACTGGCAAAGCAGGCCAAGTTTAACACAGTTTAACAAAGATAGTATGAAAGTGATCATGACCAAGAATCTTATGAAGTTTATAAATCATATCACCATAGAAGTCAGGTTGTGATAGTCCTTGTCTCGGAAGAGTCCTTAAATTACTTTTATATTTGGGAAGGTCTGCACTACATGATTCATGTGTTGTGCTACAAGTAACGTCTGCAATTCATGACTCATATGTTGTGCTACAAGACACGTCTACAATAAATGGCTCACAGTATATGATTCACGTTTAGCGCTACTAATGACATTGGCATTTATTAAGTTATGTAAGGATAAGAGAAGTTATTATTGTCCAGAACACCTGTTTCGTTCCTGTCTACCGAATATCTGTACTGCCATTTGTTAGTAATTACATTTGCATATTTCAATAAATCTTCATGTGTACATATAATAATAAATTTCCGATTGCTTAGAATACGAACATGTTATTTTCATAAATGGCAAACATTATTAATACTTGCACAGACCACCTGAGGACCAGTTACATGTACGCACATGTATGCGAGGCTTACAGGTACTATAAGCAACCTGGATTAGTGAATTGTGTCCTACCAAATAACCTTGACCGTCAAAATGTCCTTCAGTTTCATATGCAATATGCACTGTCATACATTTGACTGAGCCGTAACTTGCAACTGGCAATTAAAACATATAGACGGGTTCTAACCAATGATCACTATGATCAAATTTGATATTGATATTCGAGTTCTTTTTTACACGTTAATCCAGACCAATCATGTATATTAATGTTCAGGTCACAAGGTCAAATGATATTGACTTAGCGAAGATAAAATTGATGTAACAATTCACTGTCATATTTAGGACATGTAGTCCATCTTCTTTGAAAGCACGATTTTGTCGAGCTCTTTATAATGTAAAATGGTACTCGTTTGCGGAAAACTCACTTTGACATACGTTTGAAATTTGATCTTATATACATATGTCCAGTTGTATTAATACGGTGAAGAGCAAGAGTTAGATTAACAATAATTTAAATTGTAGTTAGTAGCCCTTTAGAACCCGGTTTAAAGCTTTACGGATGTGTTGCCAATGACCGTTGCAATGAGGTACTCCTTTTATCAAACAGAAGTATTATCAACCCTCGTATGTGGTTAATGTTGTGTCTGAATTTTTCAAAGCGGAACTCCTAGTATCAACGCTCGCATGTGGTCGCTGTTGTCCCTGACCGTTCCAAGGCGGTATCTCTAGTATTGACCCTCGTATGTGGTTGATGTTGTCCCTGACCGTTACAAGGCGGTATCTCTAGCATCAACCCTCGCATGTGGTTGATGTTTCCCTGACCGTTACAAGGCGGTATCTCTAGTATCAACCCTCGTATGTGGTTGATGTTGTCCCTGACCGTTACAAGGCGGTATCTCTAGCATCAGCCCTCGCATGTGGTTGCTGTTGTCCCTGACAGTTACAGGGCGGTATCTCTAGTATCAACACTCGCATGTGGTTGATGTTGTCCCTGACCGTTACAAGGCGGTATCTCTAGTATCAACCCTCGCATGTGGTTGTTGTTGTCCCTGACCGTTACAAGGCGGTATCTCTAGTATCAACCCTCGCATGTGGTTGCTGTTGTCCCTGACCCTTACAAGGCGGTATCTCTAGTATCAGCCCTCGCATGTGGTTGATGTTGTCCCTGACCGTTACAAGGCGGTATCTCTAGTATCATCCCTCGCATGTGGTTGATGTTGTCCCTGACCGTTACAGGGCGGTACTCCTAGTATCAACCCTCGCATGTGGTTGATGTTGTCCCTGACCGTTACAAGGCGGTATCTCTAGTATCAACCCTCGTATGTGGTTGATGTTGTCCCTGACCGTTACAAGGCGGTATCTCTAGTATCATCCCTCGCATGTGGTTGATGTTGTCCCTGACCGTTACAGGGCGGTACTCCTAGTATCAACCCTCGCATGTGGTTGATGTTGTCCCTGACCGTTACAAGGCGGTATCTCTAGTATCATCCCTCGCATGTGGTTGATGTTGTCCGTGACCGTTACAGGGCGGTATCTCTAGTATCAACCCTCGCATGTGGTTGATGTTGTCCCTGACCGTTACAAGGCGGTATCTCTAGTATCAACCCTCGCATGTGGTTGCTGTTGTCCCTGACCGTTAAAAGGCGGTATCTCTATTATCAACCCTCGTATGCGGTTGCTGTTGTCCCTGACCGTTACAAGGCGGTATCTCTAGTATCAACCCTCGTATGCGGTTGCTGTTGTCCCTGAGCGTTACAAGGCGGTATCTCTAGTATCAACCCTCGCATGTGGTTGTTGTTGTCGCTGACCGTTACAAGGCGGTATCTCTAGTATCAACCCTCGTATGTGGTTGATGTTGTCCCTGACCGTTACAAGGCGGTATCTCTAGTATCAACCCTCGTATGTGGTTGTTGTTGTCCCTGACCGTTACAAGGCGGTATCTCTAGTATCAACCCTCGCATGTGGTTGTTGTTGTCCCTGACCGTTACAAGGCGGTATCTCTAGTATCAGCCCTCGCATGTGGTTGATGTTGTCCCTGACCGTTACAAGGCGGTATCTCTAGTATCAACCCTCGCATGTGGTTGATGTTGTCCCTGACCGTTACAGGGCGGTATCTCTAGTATCAACCCTCGTATGCGGTTGCTGTTGTCCCTGACCCTTACAAGGCGGTATCTCTAGTATCAACCCCCGTATGTGGTTGATGTTGTCCCTGACCCTTACAAGGCGGTATCTCTAGTATCACCCCTCGTATGTGGTTGATGTTGTCCCTGACCCTTACAAGGCGGTATCTCTAGTATCAACCCTCGTATGTGGTTGATGTTGTCCCTGACCCTTACAAGGCGGTATCTCTAGTATCAACCCTCGTATGTGGTTGTTGTTGTCCCTGACCGTTACAAGGCGGTATCTCTAGTATCAACCCTCGCATGTGGTTGATGTTGTCCCTGACCGTTACAAGGCGGTATCTCTAGTATCAACCCTCGCATGTGGTTGTTGTTGTCCCTGACCGTTACAAGGCGGGATCTCTAGTATCAACCCTAGTATGTGGTTGTTGTTGTCCCTGACCGTTACAAGGCGGTATCTCTAGTATCAACCCTCGTATGTGGTTAATGTTGTGTCTGAATTTTCCAAAGCGGAACTCCTAGTATCAACGCTCGCATGTGGTCGCTGTTGTCCCTGACCGTTACAAGGTGGTATCTCTAGTATCAACCCTCGGATGTGGTTGATGTTGTCCATACCGTTACAAGGCGGTATCTCTAGTATCAACTCTCGCATGTGGTTAATGTTGTCCCTGACCGTTACAAGGCGGTATCTCTAGTATCAACCCTCGCATGTGGTTGTTGTTGTCCCTGACCGTTACAAGGCGGTACCCCTAGTATCAACCCTCGCATGTGGTTGATGTTGTCCCTGACCGTTACAAGGCGGTATCTCTAGTATCAACCCTCGCATGTGGTTGCTGTTGTCCATGCCCGTTACAAGGCGGTATCTCTAGTATCAACCCTCGCATGTGGTTGCTGTTGTCTATGCCCGTTACAAGGCGGTATCTCTAGTATCAACCCTCGCATGTGGTTGCTGTTGTCCATGCCCGTTACAAGGTGGTATCTCTAGTATCAACCCTCGCATGTGATTGATGTTGTCCCTGACCGTTACAAGGCGGTATCTCTAGTATCAACCCTCGCATGTGGTTGTTGTTGTCCCTGACCGTTACAAGGCGGTATCTCTAGTATCAACCCTCGTATGTGGTTAATGTTGTGTCTGAATTTTCCAAAGCGGAACTCCTAGTATCAACGCTCGCATGTGGTCGCTGTTGTCCCTGACCGTTACAAGGTGGTATCTCTAGTATCAACCCTCGGATGTGGTAGATGTTGTCCATACCGTTACAAGGCGGTATCTCTAGTATCAACCCTCGCATGTGGTTAATGTTGTCCCTGACCGTTACAAGGCGGTATCTCTAGTATCAACCCTCGCATGTGGTTGTTGTTGTCCCTGACCGTTACAAGGCGGTACCCCTAGTATCAACCCTCGCATGTGGTTGATGCTGTCCCTGACCGTTACTAGGCGGTAGCTCTAGTATCAACCCTCGCATGTGGTTGCTGTTGTCCATGCCCGTTACAAGGCGGTATCTCTAGTATCAACCCTTGCATGTGGTTGCTGTTGTCCATGCCCGTTACAAGGCGGTATCTCTAGTATCAACCCTCGCATGTGGTTGCTGTTGTCCATGCCCGTTACAAGGCGGTATCTCTAGTATCAACCCTCGCATGTGGTTGCTGTTGTCCATGCCCGTTACAAAGCGGTATCTCTAGTATCAACCCTCGCATGTGGTTGCTGTTGTCCATGCCCGTTACAAGGCGGTATCTCTAGTATCAACCCTCGCATGTGATTGATGTTGTCCCTGACCGTTACAAGGCGGTATCTCTAGTATCAACCCTCGCATGTGGTTGTTGTTGTCCCTGACCGTTACAAGGCGGTATCTCTAGTATCAACCCTCGTATGTGGTTGTTGTTGTCCCTGACCGTTACAAGGCGGGATCTCAAGTATCAACCCTAGTATGTGGTTGTTGTTGTCCCTGACCGTTACAAGGCGGTATCTCTAGTATCAACCCTCGTATGTGGTTAATGTTGTGTCTGAATTGTCCAAAGCGGAACTCCTAGTATCAACGCTCGCATGTGGTCGCTGTTGTCCCTGACCGTTACAAGGTGGTATCTCTAGTATCAACCCTCGGATGTGGTTGAAGTTGTCCACACCGTTACAAGGCGGTATCTCTAGTATCAACCCTCGCATGTGGTTAATGTTGTCCCTGACCGTTACAAGGCGGTATCTCTAGTATCAACCCTCGCATGTGGTTGTTGTTGTCCCTGACCGTTACAAGGCTGTACCCCTAGTATCAACCCTCGCATGTGGTTGTTGTTGTCCCTGACCGTTACAAGGCGGTATCTCTAGTATCAACCCTCGCATGTGGTTGCTGTTGTCCATGACCGTTACAAGGCGGTATCTCTAGTATCAGCCCTCGTATGTGGTTGTTGTTGTCCCTGACCTTTACAAGGCGGTATCTCTAGTATCAACCCTCGTATGTGGTTAATGTTGTGTCTGAATTTTCCAAAGCGGAACTCCTAGTATCAACGCTCGCATGTGGTCGCTGTTGTCCCTGACCGTTACAAGGCGGTATCTCTAGTATCAACCCTCGTATGTGGTTGCTGTTGTCCCTGATCGTTACAAGGCGGTATCTCTAGTATCAAACCTCGTATGTGGTTGATGTTGTCCCTGACCGTTACAAGGCGGTACTCCTAGTATCAACCCTCGTATGTGGTTGTTGTTGTCCCTGACCGTTACAAGACGGTATCTCTAGTATCAACCCTCGTATGTGGTTGCTGTTGTCCCTGACCGTTACAAGGCGGTATCTCTAGTATCAACCCTCGTATGTGGTTGCTGTTGTCCCTGATCGTTACAAGGCGGTATCTCTAGTATCAACCCTCGTATGTGGTTGATGTTGTCCCTGACCATTACAAGGCGGTATCTCTAGTATCAACCCTCGCATGTGGTTGCTGTTGTCCCTGACCGTTACAAGGCGGTACTCATAGTATCAACCCTCGTATGTGGTTGATGTTGTCCCTGACCGTTACAAGGCCGTATCTCTAGGTATCAACCCTCGCATGTGGTTGTTGTTGTCCCTGACCGTTACAAGGCGGTATCTCTAGTATCAGCCCTCGTATGTGGTTGATGTTGTCCCTGACCGTTCCAAGGCGGTATCTGTAGTATCAACCCTCGTATGTGGTTGATGTTGTCCCTGACCGTTCCAAGGCGGTATCTCTAGTATCAACCCTCGTATGTGGTTGATGTTGTCCCTGACCGTTACAAGGCGGTATCTCTAGTATCAACCCTCGCATGTGGTTGATGTTGTCCCTGACCGTTACAAGGCGGTATCTCTAGTATCAACCCTCGTATGTGGTTGATGTTGTCCCTGACCGTTAAAAGGCGGTATCTCTAGTATCAACCCTCGCATGTGGTTGCTGTTGTCCCTGACCGTTACAAGGCGGTATCTCTAGTATCATCCCTCGCACGTGGTTGATGTTGTCCCTGACCGTTACAAGGCGGTATCTCTAGTATCAGCCCTCGTATGTGGTTGTTGTTGTCCCTGACCGTTACAAGGCGGTATCTCTAGTATCAACCCTCGCATGTGGTTGCTGTTGTCCCTGACCGTTACAAGGCGGTATCTCTAGTATCAACCCTCGCATGTGGTTGATGTTGTCCCTGACCGTTACAAGTCGGTATCTGTAGTATCAACCCTCGCATGTGGTTGTTGTTGTCCCTGACCGTTACAAGGCGGTATCTCTAGTATCAACCCTCGTATGTGGTTGCTGTTGTCCCTGATCGTTACAAGGTGGTACCCCTAGTATCAGCTCTCGTATGTGGTTGATGTTGTACCTGACCGTACCAAGGCAGTACCCCTAATATCAACCCTCGTATGTGATCAATGTATGTGTTACCCCTGACCGTACCAACGTGGTACCCCTAATATCAACACTTGTACATATATGTGGTTGGTGTCTCACTCTGTAAATATACTCATTCCATGTATTTGTTGTTTGCACTACGTGGTAATGGCTGCGTTATGTACACTGCATGTTCGATGTTTGTATATGATCCATGCATTTGTCGTTTAAACTGCGTGTTTATTGCTCTGCTATGTGTACTGTATGTTAAATATTTGCTTCTACTTTTGAACACATCCCACACACCTATGTATATGTATGTAATCAGTGTATATTTGTGATGCAGTATGCCTTTATCTTAATTATAAATCTCATTATATTCTACCAACTGTATAGTTATGCCGTTATTTATTAAACATCATTTATTCAAATATTCAAATATCATTACTAGCAATACCATACATTGGTAATTTATCGTCAGACGGCCTGTCGAAATGATTGCTTTTTGCTACTTTGAAAAGTGGCAGGTGTTCTACACTATTGGACAATTTGACTTTAAGTATATTTATATATCTTTTCCGTATTATTACTTTTATCAAAATGATTGGAACATGCAGATGTTATTATAATGAAGTTCATAAGTAGTAGTAGCATAACAGTGATTCATCCAGGTACAGCTGACATATTTGTTGTTTGACAGATGTTCAATATTTGGCTTGGTATAAACTATTGTATTTGAAGAAATATTGCAAATACATGCCCCCATCAACTGCTGAGCCAATGCTTTTGGTTGATTTTATGTTATTTCGTTAAAGGTTATTAGATATTAGCAAACCTATACCTATTTTTGGATACGTTAAAATCTACAAAAATACGACAACTAATATGTTGTCCAATGAAAATGATGGACTAATGGTGGCCATTTAGGATTTTCTAGCATGTACAAACTGTTCTTTGTTGCAGCTCAGCTTTAAAACTATATATCCACGTTATATCAGTGGTTAAACCCACATTTGCAGGAGTCAGCAATCCAGTAGTACTATTTACAATACTCCACACATAATTAGAGAACTAGCTAACTAGTTAAACATACCTTATATTGATATTTAGTTATAATAAAGGATGGTGACACGAAAACAATGTTTTGCTACTTCAGATTTGTTTTAGGCGACCTGCATATTTTGAATTATTTTCAGTGATTTAGTGTCAAGAAGTTGACATGAAAATAATGTTTTGCTTCTTCAGATATTTGTTTTTTATTTACGAAACCTGCATATCAATTCTACATTAATTAAAGTGATTTAGTGTCAACGGTTCAAGTTTGATATTAAGTATTTACAGAGTACTCGTTGGTTAGGTATATTTACACATCATCAGTTTACATGTCACTTCGTGATTCATCAGCATGCTGACACTGGCCGAGATCGAGATCTGTGCATGTCATTAGTCAACATGCTACTTCGTGATTCATCATCATGATGTCACTGACCGTGATAAGTTCATGTCATCTGTCAATATGCTACCCAGATAATCATCATCATGCTGGCTCTAACCGAGATATGTGCATTTCGTGAGTCAACATGCCACTCCGGGATCCACATTGATGCTGACACTGGCCGAGATCTGCGCATGTCATGAGTCAACATCGTCATTCAGGACTATGCTGGCACTAGCCGAGATCTTTGAATGTCATCAGTCAACATGCCACTCTGAGATTCATCACAATGCTGGAACTGGCCGAGATAGGTGCACGTCATCAGTCAACATGTCCATGATGTCACTTCGAGATTCATTATCATGCTGGCACTAGCCGAGTTCAGTGCATGTCATCTGTCAGCGTGCCACTCCGAGATTCATCATTATGTTGGGTCTGGCCGAGATCTGTGCATGCCATCAGTCAACAAGCCGCTTCGTGATTCATCATCAATCTGTTAATATTCCTCCCCGAGAATCATCATCATGCTGGCGCTGACCGAGATATATGCATGTCATCAGTCAGCATGCCACTTCGTGATTCATCATCATGCTGCCACTGGCCGAGATATGTGCATTTCATTAGTCAAAATGCCACTTTGTGATTCATCATTATGCTGGCACCGACCTAGATATGTGCATGTCATCAGTCCATATGTCCATGATGTCACTTCGAGATTCAATATCCTGCTGGCACCGGCCTTTTCGAGATTCATCATCATGTCCGAATTATATGCATGTCTTAAATCAACATACCACTCCAAGATGGCTCTGGCATCAGTCAACATGCCACTTCGAGATTGATCATTATGCTGCACTGACCGAGATCTGTGCATATCATCAGTCAACATGCCACTACGTGATTTATCATAATGCTGGCTCTGGCAGAGATCTGCTCATGTTATCAGTCAACATTGCACTCCGAGATTCATCATCATGCTGGCAATGGTCGCGATCTGTGTGTGACAGACATCAGTCAACATGCCACTTCGATATTCATCATCATGCTGCCACTGGTCGAGATAATTGCATGTCACCAGTTTACATGCCACTCCAAAACTCATCATCATGTTGGCTCTGACGGAGATCTGTGCATGTCATCAGTCAACATGCCATTTCTAGATTCATCATCATGCTGTCACTGGCAGAGATCTGGACATGTCATCAGTTAACATTCCACTGCGAGATTCATCATTATGTTGGCATTGACCAAGATTTGTGGATGTCATTAGTCAGTATGCCATTCCGAGATTCATCCTCATGCTGGCATTGGCAGAGATCGGTTAATGTCATGACTCAAAATGCCACTTCGTGATTCGTCATGATGCAGAAACTTTCCGAGATCTGTGCATGTCGTCAGTCTACATATTACTCCGCTAGTCATCATCATGCTGGCACTGACCATGATATGTTCATGTCATCAGTCAACATGCCACTCCGTGAATAATCATCATGCTGGCACTGACCGTGATATGTGCATGTCATCAGTCAACATGCCACCCAGAGAAGCATCATCATGCTGGCACTGACCGAGATATGTGCGTGTCATTAGTCAACATGCCACTACGTAAAGCTTCCGGATCTTACATGTATGTCCATGTTACTGTAGATAAAATAACAAACAATTTTGATGCACGCCCTGAGTATAAAAGAAAATTCTAGCTCGCTTCGCTCGCTCGACGCATAATGGCTACTGAGTGGTTTAATTAACACATTGTTAAGTCCTTTTATTTAAAAACGGACTTTTTTACCCTATCAATGCACTACCGCAACCGTTTTACCAGGCTAGGAACGGACCCGAAAATTTACCAAAATCTTACGCCCCACATCAAACAATTTTGATGCACGCCCTCATTATAAAAAAAATTCTCGATCGCTTTGCCAGCTCGACGCATAATGGCTAATGAGTGGTTTTATTAACACATTGTTAAGTCCTTTTATTTAAAAATTGACTTTTTTACCCTATCAATGCACTACCGCAACCGTTTTACGAGGCTAGGAACGGAATTTATCAAAATCTTGCGCCCCCCACCCCCCATCAAACAATTTCGATGCACGCCCTCAGTATAACAAATGTTCTCCCTCGCTTCGCTCGCTCGACGGATTGGCTAATGAGTGGATTAATCAACACATTTTTAAGTCCTTTTATTTGAAAACGGTATTTTTTAAACCTTATCAATGCACTACCGCAACCTTTTATGAGGCTAGAAACGGACCCGAATATTGACCAAAATCTTAAGCCTCCTTAAGCTGAAATCCTGGATCCGCCCCTGATGCTGGCATTGACCGAGTTCTGTGTATGTCATCAGTCAACATTCCACTCCAAGATTCATCGTCCTGCTGGCACTGGCACTTGCCGAGATTTGTGCATGTCATCAGTCAACATTACGCTACGAGATACATAACCATGCTGGCACTGACCAAGATCTGTGCATGCCATTTCTTAATTCATCAGCATGCTGGCTCTGACCGAGATCTGTGCATATCATGAGGTAACATGCTATTCCGAGAGTCACCATAATGCTGGTACTGGCAGATATCTGTGGATGTCATCAGTCAACATGCCACTTCGTGATTCATCATCATGCTGGGACAGGCAGAGATCTGTGGATGTCATCAGTCAACATGCCTCTTCGAGAAATATCATCATGCTGGTGCTGACCGAGCTCTGTGGATGTCATCTGTCAAAATGTCACTTCGACATTCATCATCATGCTGACATTTACCGAGTTGTGTGTATTTCATCAGTGAATATGCCATTTCGAAATTAATCGTTATGCTGACACTTACCGATATCTGTGCAATTAACATGCCACTCCGAGATTCATCATCATCTTTCACTGGCCGGGATCTGTACATGTCATCAGCCAAATTGAAAATTCGTGATTAATCAAGATGTTGGCATAGATCGAGGTCTGTGCATGGCATAAGTCAACATCCCACTTATATATTCACTATCATGCTGACATTGGCCGAGATATGTGCATGACATCATTCAACATGACACTAGCTGATTCGTCATCATACTATCACTGAACGAGATTTGTGCATGTCCTCAGTCAACATACCACTCCGAGATGCATCATCATGCTGACACTGACCGGAATATGTGCATGTCATAAGTCGAAATGCCACCCCGACAATCATCATCAATCAACATGCTGGCTCTTGCAGAGATATGTGTATGTCATCAGTCAAAATGACACTCCGAGATTCATCATCAAGCTTGCACTGGTCCAGATCTGTGCATGTCATCAGTCAACTTGCCACTTCGAGACATCATGCTGGCACTGGCCGACATCGCTGCATGTCATCAGTCAACTTGCCACTCCGACATTCATCGTCATGCTGGCTCTGACAGAGATCTGTGCATGTCATAAATCAACATTGCTTTCCGAGATTTATCATGATGCTGACACTGGCCGAGATCTTTTCATGTCATCAGTCAACGTACCACTGTGTGATTCATCATCATGCTAGTACTGACCGAGATATGTACATGTCATCAGTCAACATGCCATTTCGTGATTCATCATCATGCCAGCACTGACCGAGAACCGTAAATGTCATCAGTCAACACTTCTAGATTCATCATCATGCTGGCACTGGCCGACATGTTCATGACATCATTCATCAGTCAACATGTTACTCTGAGTATCATCATCATGCCGGCACTAACCGAGATCTGTGCATGTCATCAGTCAACATGCCATTTCGAATTTCATCAGTATGCTGGAACTGGCCGAGATCTGTGCTTATCATCAGTAAACATTCCACTCCAAGATTCAACAACATGCTGGCGCTGCCCGAGATCTGGGCATGTCATCTGTCAACATGTCACTCCGTAATTCATTAATATGCTGGCACTGACTGAAATCCGTACATGTCATCAGTCAACATGCCACTCCGAGATTCATCATCATGCTGGCACTGATCGAGATCTGTGCTTGTCATAAGTCAACATGTCACTCCGAGATTCATCATCATACTGGCACTGACCGAGATCTATGCATGTCATCAGTCAACATGCCACTTCTAGATGCTTCATCATTTTGGCATTGGCCGAGATCTGTGCATATCATCAATCACGTGCCACTCCGAGATTCACTATCATGATTTTACATATTTAACTTTATTTTTTGTCTTCCCGAAGAGTGCCAATTACAAGTACAACATCAATATTTGTGGTGTGTAAAGTAGTGCAGGAATGAAATTCTCTGATTTCCCCGCAGTTGTGTTTGTTTTACAAATTCTATTCCACTCTTTGTATGCCTTCATCATCTGGGCATTACATGCGAAATACTGTCTTGATAATGTATTGTCTAAATAGATATAAATACGTAATGAGAACAAGTGTTGTTTGATCAATGTGTTACTCGTACAGCTACCTGGGCATATGTACCCAACAAGCATATTTTAACAGCTGAGCCGAACTGTATTTGTTTTGGACGAATATTACTTTTCTCTTAAGATCTGAAGATATTAAAGATGATTGCTGAGATATGGTTTAATAGGGTTTTACATGTACATGCAACCATTTTGAAAATCCAAGAATACCTGCTTTTGACAAAGTGGAATTATTGCTTGTTTGATTCCTCTTAGTAAATTGTTTTCAGCCATATACAGGCTTTAAAATCTCCAACAACACTGAACGAAACTGTAATATGACCAAAGTGAACATTAAACAATTTGATGTGTAACAAACACGGTAATGAACAATTAGGAATTTATTACGTGTTCTACATATATATATATATATTTCCCTCTCCCTGGGGCAGTTCATTTGTCACGTGACAATCGTCTCACAATCAGTCTGATGAACTAAATATGTTATCTCGTGACATTGACATATGGATATGTAAAATAAAATGTTCAGTGTATGTGAAATTTACAATTGTGTAACGTTCAGGGCCTTTATATGTCACGTGATATGTGACTATTGAACATGTATGACGGTGGAACTACACGTGCTTGGTTAGTCTCATTTGATTGCTGCAATCATGAAGTTGTCAATCGTTATCCTGACTGTCGCACTTGCATCTGTTTGCAATGGAGGATTTAGGTAAATACAGTCTTACTTTGATATTTGACATGTTGGATGTAATATGTACATAATATTTAATAATGTGTCGATTCGTATATTTTCGTATATTGTTTGAGAAAAATAAATGTTCGGTATTTTACACTATTTGCATAGTGCCTAAATCAGTTATATATCTGAGAAATGGAATTTTAAAATGGTAAACAAGAAACTGTACTTTTGAAAATCGGCTTAGAATTAAATATATTAATTCTGAAAAGAAACAGTTAATGATACATTTACAATGTAAGCTAGTGAGTCGTCAACAACAAAAGATAAACAAGAATGTTTATCCAAAGTATGGTTTAAAGTGCTTAAAAACGACATGTATTATTAAGACACCTTTAAAGTCGTATTTGTTTCGTGTGACACTAAAGAAGGATAGAAATATCGGACAGGGAACGCAGCATTCAAGGACGACAGTCAACCACAAAACACAAAAACAAACACGCAAACAGTCAAACGAAAAGGCAAAATTGATAAAAAATGCAAACGACATCACAAACACAAAAGGGTTGACAATAGGGCTACCGCCTTGGAACGGTTTGTGGGGGGGGGGGGGGGGTTGGGGGCTTAAACCGGTTCTAGGGTGCAACAAACCTCCCACTTACCCTACTGTCATCCCATTAAAACAGGACAGTGTTAATAAAGAAATCCCCGCCATGATCTAATCTCTAACCAACAAGGCAGCATCAGTAGGCAATATAATTAAAACACAAATATGCTCGTGTAAATATAATACAAAAAAACAATAGCCTAGAAAGCCACAATGAAGGTAGGGGTGCATATTAGCTATAAGATTGTGTTCCATTATGAGTGCATGTTAGCGATAAGATGGTGTTCCATTATGAGTGCAGGTTAGTAATAGGATGGTGTTCCATTATGAGTGCAGGTTAGTGATAAGATGGTGTTCCATTATGAGTGCAGGTTAGCGATAAGATGGTGTTCCATTTTGAGTGCAGGTTAGCGATAAGATGGTGTTCCAATATGAGTGCAGGTTATCGATAAGATGGTGTTCCAATATGATTGCAGGTTATCGATAAGATGGTGTTCCAATACGGAAGCTCTATTGTCATCCGTTTTAGGTATGTGATATCATATCTTGCCGTTTATTCTTGTCTGTAATAATTGCTTATTTCTGTGCGTGTATGTGGTTAACTGTGGTCCCTGAATGTCTGTAATCATTGCTTATTTCTGTGCGTGTATTTGGTTGACTGTGGTCCCTGAATGCTACATTTCATAATATTTATTTGGCAGAAATAGTGCCCTTTATATTCGAAAAGTTTAGTACAATTTTACTCGAAGCTATTTTGTTTTTATATGTTAAATACATTTGTCCATAGAATTGTCAATTAATCTAAAAATGGCACACGAGACATCATTTCTAAATAAAGTAAGCCATGTTATCACATCTTTCAAAATTCAAAAATGAAGATTTTCTTTTTCTTGCATACCGGACAATGATATCCGTCATTTATCCAGGGCTATATATTTCAATCCCACCCAAAGGTCGAGATAAAATTCACGCGCGCCAACATCCGGTATGCAGGAAAACATGCAAAACGTTAGTAGCTGGCGGCGTCGACGCACAACATGTCTCTGATATGCAAGAAAAAGAATCTATCAGGGTATTCGGTTCAGATAGGGAATTCCAACCCTCGGTATAAGTGTTTTAATCGGAACCTCGGCAGAGCCTCGGATCCGATAAAAACACTTCAGATAGGGAATTCCAACCCTCCGTATAAGTGGTTTAATCGGAACCTCGGCAGGGCCTCGGTTCCGATAAAAACACTTATATCACGGGTTGGAATTCCCTATTTTCACCGGATACCCATGAAAGATTCTTATAATACGCCATGTGCCTTCAACACACACACATGATACACATGATAAGCATGCACGCGAATTGTAAATTCAAACATGCGGTATGGTGAAACATTCGGATAAACAGATCATTTGATCGTATTCGTATGTTATTATTTAGATTGTGCTGATTCTATTCGAATATAATAATAAATTACTCTTGTTTTGCCATGTTTTTATTCACAACAGTCACTCAGTTGTTTTAATACATCCAAGAGTATAGTTGCCATTTAATTAGTTTGACAATTAAAACCCGTCAGTGCCACCATACTATAGCATTGAGATTATTTTGAAAGTACATGCCATTGAAAGCATAGCTTTTTTTTTCACAATGATTGACTTTGAAATGTGGATGATGTGATAACATCTCGTATGTGATAACATGTCGTATTTAATTTAGAAATGATGTCTCGTGTGCCATTGTTAGATTAATTGACAATTCTATGGAAACATTTATTTAACATAAAAAACAAAACATCTTCGAGGAAAATTGTACTAAACTTTTCGAATATAAAGGGCACTATTTCTGCCAAATAAATACTGTTCCAGTGTTGAATTACTTCATCTATTATAACACTGACATTGTTCATGCCTATCATATGCATTTGGATGAACATTTCCACTAAAAAAAATCCATCTATTTTGGATTTTCTTTTCAAAGATGGCTGACCAATAGTCCTTAAGTAGATATTAGATATACACAAACGTAAAATATCTACTTATTTTGTTTATACATTCTATATTTGTAATCTGAAATCATTATAAACATGTTGTATTCATATATCTTCATCCATATAATGTATAATAATGTTATTATGCTGTTCAACTTGTTTCTTATGATGGGCGGTGGCCTAAATTATGAAATAAAATTTCATGACTTGATTTGAATTTATCAAAACAGTATTTTGGCCCTTATATATTTAGTTGTATTTCCTGAGACAAAATATAAACATGAAGGAGATCTGACATCTTTGTTACCACTATCACGTGCGTTGAGTTTATATATGGGAGCAAGAGACGAAATACAAATATCTGTTTGATTCAGATTAAAGAGCATCATCTTTTTGTCTTCTGTTGAACACTAAATAAAACAAATAAAACGACTACTTTTCTTCCAATGTACATAAATTTGAAGGAAATCTGTCGTTTTAATATTTTACCTGTTTTTTATATGAAACACCTGTCATATAAACAACGGGTTAAATAAACAAAGGGCGAATCACGTTTTATTCCACTGGTACTATCATATAAACAACGGGTTAAATAAACAAAGGGCGAATCACGTTTTATTCCACTGGTACTAATGACGCCTGCATATGATAATTATATGTTTAAAGATAAGGTATATACATATATTTTAATTGTCCAGAACACCTGTCATTTTCCTTTCATTTTTCAAAAGGGTTCACAGCAACATAACACAGACCGTCTGGGAAATTAATGTTCGGCTGTATGTTATAGTGTATAAAACATAAATAACTACCGCATGTTGCACTAAGGCTCATCAACAGATCCCTAGTCAAAATTAAGAAGAAGAAAAAGAAGAAGAAGACTAGTCAAATAAAAAGAAGAAGAAGACTAGTCAAAGAAGAAGAAGAAGAAGAAGAAGAAGAAGAAGAAGAAGAAGAAGAAGACGACTAATCCAACAAGAAGAAGAAGAGGACTAGTCAATGAACAAGAAGAAGAAGAAGAAGAAGACTAGTGAATGAAGATGAAGACAAAGAAGAAGAAGAGAAAGAAAAAGAAGACTTTAAGATGTGGTATTTTAATTAGATATAAACTTTCCACGGAGAAATATTTGGATGACTGTACCTTCATAGTATAAGCACAACTAGAGGACTCACACCACTATTATCTCCCTTGAATACTCCTGCCCTACAGATGAAGGAGGTAGATAAAAAAACAAGTTCGCTTTTCTACATTTTACAGGATACATTGATTTATCTTTACCAGGTTCTAAATCTACAGCATTTTAGGAAGAGATCCCAGAAAAATGCATGTTGATATAAGATTTCTAGCTAATTCCGCCTCATTTTACACATCATGGGTCTAATCTCAACGGGGTTGTATTTTTGTCTAAATTTTGATAGGTGTCACGCAAACATGAAATTAAAAAAAGTTCAATCTGGTAAATATTCGTTAAAAGTTAATAGCATGCAGATATTGGATCAATGAAGAATTTAAGCATAAATACATGTTGCAAAATCTTTTTTATCTCTATGCCACGAACAAAAACATTACAATGGGACCCTATGGAAAATTAATTGTGGTGTGAGACGTTAAATGCACATTATATATATACAAGACGCAGTTTTGTAGTATTTTATAGACTTCGTTTGATGGGCGCCTTCAGAGGTGCACTAATATTTTGCTTTATTTTTGTTTTGTATATTTGTTTACAAGAGTATTTCTGTTTTCTCTCTGATGAAGCCGTAAAGGCGAAAACCGGTTTAGAGTATTAAGTTGTAAAGCAATGTTGAAAAATAATATCCCATACCATATATACCATAATTATATATGAGACGCAATATTCCTATCACGGACCGACGGGGAATTTAAAAACTGCGAACACCATTCAACGCAACAAGAAGTTTAACGGATGCACGTCTTGCCAATATTATTCCTTCGTTCTACGACAATAGTCTGAGTACAGTAGTCTGAGGAGCGACGATGGGTATTCTACGGTATATTAGTCGCTTGTGCATGTGTCTCATGATACACCTTTGTATTGGTAAATTGTCTGTTGCTTTATCGAATTATTTTACATTTCAATCTAACTTTATTTGTATTTTAGCACCAACATGGCGAACGAATATCTGATATCAAAGTGGAAGATCTGGTTCAAGGTGATGGATGTGAACCACGATCGAATACTATCATCAGTTGATATGGAGAAGACAAGGTATATGTTATCTTTAGTTATTTAGAGCTGAAAGGCTACATAGGAATCCGGAAAATATGCCCTAATCCTAGTATTGAAAATATTAATATAGCTCCTGTTGTGACACTATATCACCAGGGCATTAATAAAGAACAAGTCCGTGCTCCTTACTACACACTTTAATAACCTTTAAAGCTACCCCATTTTAATGTCTGATCGTATAGTGTTATATGAATTCTAACAGACTCTACTGTCCAACAAATCTCTACATTCTCCAACAATCTCTAACAAACTCTCATCTGCTTCTAAACACCTAAGTACATATTTGCACGCACGTGCATGCCTCCCATTGGTTGTTTATTCCATAGGTCGTAATAAAATATACTATGCCTACGTAATACCTGAGTAGACTACTACAGTATTGCTATAAAAGAGAGCAATCACAAATTGTAGAATATTAGGTAAATTACATTAAAGCGCTTGATAGTGTTTCAATTCTTCCCATATTTAATTTGAAATGTTACAATTAAATTAGAACAGTCCTACTAATAGAGTTCTTTGACTAAAATGTAAGACTAAATGTTTGTGCCATTAGTCACTGTATAACATATACATAAATCCAGTTAAACATAGAAGAAAGAATACACTTCCCCGGTAAATGTAAATGCTATGGCACAAAAGTTAACCACAAGAATCACTGCAAATTGTCTATGTATATGGCCATGTCGACTGCCATCGTTGTCCCGGTATCGTCATGGATTGTCCAGTTGGGCTCCACCAAACGTTACAACATCGGCCCTCAGACGAACGTGTTCCATGGCATCGTCCCATACTGTTTGTCGTACCATTTTAGATAACCACAAGTCCCTTTAAAGTTGTACGCAGAGAGTTCGTTAATATGTCCAGGTTAATATACTCCGTACGATATCAGCAGGTAAATTCCTATAGGTAATTCCGAACACCTGTTGTTGATAACGTGATAACAAAGCTCCAATTAGCTATAGGTAAAATATAAGTGTCTAGCAGTTCCTCTCCACCTGTAGCTCAATAATTGTATACAGCAAAGATATAAGTTTACTGATGTCCAAAACGCTTCCAATTAGGTTCCGACAGGTTCATATTTACACACATTGGTTCAAATACTTGAATATTGTAAAGTTAGTTATGTATGGGGTAGCATTCGGGACTAAACCACTGTTAGTCCGTCTAAATTACACATGTTCTATTTACAAGTTTAGATTCAGTTTTTGACTGATGTCACCAGTTTATATAACACCAGTGTATATAAATATATATATTAGTATACAATGTTCACAATTACATAATGTATATGAGCCGCAACACACGAAAACGTCCCTTCAGACAAAATTTTGACTTTTTATATTTTTTGATGTTTATGAACAACCCTTATTTTCTCTTTAAAAATCTCTACATTTTATGTTGATATCTTATTTAACAATGATTTTTTCTCAATTTGAAAATTAAAGATTGTATTATTAACCGTTAATTTTGACGTTGATGTCGGGGTCTTGGACGACGTCGGTGATTAAATAACAACAAAAAACATAAACAATTGCCACTTTCTATAGCATCAACTATTTATATTAAGAAAACATATTCACTATGATATAATAATAAGGTAAAACACGGAAGTGACAAGAATTTTGATTAGTAATTAATTGATTACCGGCTGACGTCATAAATTGTTACTTTATGACGTTGTCGTCTAAACGTCCGAAGGGACGTTTTCGTGTGTTGCGGCTCATATATATATAGCGCTAGTCTCCAGTATTACACGTGCGTCCACAGTTCTACATATATCGATATATACGGATATTTACACAGATACCTTGTCAACTTCAACTAAATTCGGGAAGATTATACGGTATATTCTGTCCATTGGCTTATCACTTGATGAAAGGGTTTCTGACCCCTTTTCATCAAAACATGCTGTCCGGAAATCTGAGCCGGCATCGAAGCCCCTCGGTCTTCTCTGAGAGTTCACCGTATACTCACACAAAACTTTTGGCAGAACGGAGTTTTTAGACATTTATCCCCAGTGATCAGAGCTAATAATGCAATTTTCCCAAACGAAAATCCCCAATTTTGAAAGGTTGAGTTTTCTAATTCCCCTGTATGGTGATGCATTGGAATGACTGTATTGTTATTTGGAAGTATAAGAGGAAGGGTTCACTGTTCAATCTGCTTTAAAAATTCAAAAAATAACATGTGTTTGAAGCCTAAAGCAACCCACTAATCGGTTTGATAGCTGCTACTACCTTATTTGTTTTCTCACTTTTTGCCTGTCTGTCGGATTTTTTTCGTGAGAAACGCTTCTTGGGTGAGATAACAGAAATCTCATGTTCGTTTTTATCTGGCTCATCTGAACTAATTGACATGTTATCGGAATGAACATATGTGTCAGAATTAGAGTTTTCATGATCTGAGTTATGTGCTTGTTTACTTTGAGAACGGTATCTTTTGCGTAATTCCATCAAATTGATGTCAGATTCACCGTCAGAATTAGTAAGTTCTTGGCGGTAATGTTTCACCAGTTTAGTTAATGGCAGTTCATCGTCAGCATTACTTTCAGATGTATCTGAGGTGGGGTTGGAATTATGATCGCTTATCGATGGAACCACATAGTAAGCTTTCCTAATTGGTCGACTTAACTTATCTGTAGGTATCTGCCACTCATCAAAATTAGCTAAGCGGAGATGGTGAACGTGGACCTTGGTGACAGTTCCATCAAGCTGGCTCTTGATAATTATGTGACAGGTGTGGTTTTTATAATAGACAGGGTCACCAACTTTAAAATTGATTAGTTTGGCATTTTTGTTTGCATATTTGGCTTGTCGGCGTTTGGCATTTTTAAGATTTTGATGAACTAAGAGAAACGATTGATGCAGTTGTTCTAGTGCGATTTTATGCATATCCTCACCCGCATATTTTTTGCGTGGTTTGAGAATTGTTTCTATCGGCAACACGTCATCCCTATTGTATAATAGAAAGAATGGTGAAAATGTCAACGACTCGCTGACATTAAAGCGAATTGCAGCCAAAGCTTGATTTAAATACACATCCCACGTATTCAAATTATCCTTCAATTTCTTTGCTAATATATCACCTAATACGCGGTGGTACCGTTCGATTTTATTACTCTGAGGATGGTAATAGTACGTAGTAATATGATGAATGTTCAAAGTAGCCAGGGTCTCTTTAACAGTTCTATTTATAAATTCCCCACCATTATCAGACACCAGAGCAATCGACGCCCCGTATCTTGAAAATATTTCGTTAGTTATTAAATGTGCGATTGTCGCAGCACTTTTATCTGGTACAGGAAATGCCTCGGGAAAGCTCGAAAATAGGTCGATAAAATTTACGATGTACTTGTTACCAGACAGCGATGTTGGATATGGGCCAGAAACAGCTATCTTTGCAAATGCATAGAGGGAGGAATATCAGTTTCTTGCAATGGAGGTTTGATCTTTTGCAAGTAACACAACTAGAGACATAATTTAGCAGTTCTTTAAACATGTTTGGCCAATAATACTTCTGTTTAATTGTATCATATGTATTGTCAACTCTAATGACCATTAGAGTCATGATATTGCTGAATAACCTCTGGTCTTAAGTGACTTGTGATATAGAGATGTAAGATAGAATCAGAATCGGCGTTTAAGATATAGTACAATATTTCATCGTGAATAACATGCCTATTTGCCTATTTGCTGAAGTGGGTGTTAATTTGTCATTTTGAAGTCCAGCCTTAATTTCTACAAAAATTTCGTCTTTTTCCTGTTCAGTTATCATGTCTATGCCAGGTTGGACCTTAGGTTTTTGCAAATGATCTTCAAGATTAATATTGCACTTAACATACCTCCTTGGCTCAAACCTGTTCGAATTCAGTGCATTAACTTGATAGGTGTTATCATTGACGTCCGGGTCATAACCCTCGGCATCCTCGGGTACAGCATCTAAGGGTAAACTAGATAACATGACTGCGACTCTGTTGGACTCCAACTTGTAGTCATAGCCCGCGATACAGAGAGCTCACATTTGAATTTTCATATTTTGCATAGGGGAATCTAACAGATATTTCAATGGAAGTGATCTGACCTAATTATGAAGGTTGCCCTAAACGTGATCTAACTTCTGCAAAGTGTAATGAATCGCAAAAGCTTCATTCTCTATAGTAGACCTATGACATTGAGTATCACTCAACTTGTGAGACAAAAAGTGAATGGAGTTTTCATTTTTTATACCAGGAACAGCCTCAGTTTATTAATCAACTGGCTGTGTCAAGCAAGCTCCTATGTAATTGTTAATTGCATCCGTATAAAGGATATAAGGTTTTCCTGGGTCAGGGTAACCTAACATTGGTAATATTGCTAAACTGTGAATCAAACTTTCAAAAGCCTCCTGGCAGTTAGAGTCCCACTTAAATTTACCATTTTTTCTTGTGGGAATTAGGATTGCTTGTGCTATTTCAGAAAACTTTAGAATAAATCAACGATAATAACTGAATATACCAATAAAGCTGCGTACCTCTTTTACACAGGTAGGCGCAGGTAATGCTTTTATGACTTCCACTTTCTTTGGATTAGGTTTAATTCCGTCGCTATTGATAACAAAAAGAAATATAAAAAGATCGGACAGGGAAAGTAGCATTCAAGGAGGACAGTAAACCACAAAACACAGAAACAAACACGCAAACAGACAAACAAGAAGGCAAAAGCAATAATAAATGCAAACGACATCACAAACACAAAAAAGGTTGACAATAGGGCAAAGTAGGCCACTGGGGGGTTTAAACCGGTTCTAGGGTGACCAAACCTCACACTTACCTACTGTCATCCCATTAAAACAGGACAGTGTAAATAAAGAAATCCCCGCCATGATCTAATATCTAACCAACAAGGCAGCATCAATAGGCAATATAAGTAAAACACAAATATGCTCGTGTAAATATAATACAAAAAAACAATAGCCTAGAAAGCCACAATTAAGGTACTCAATGACTTTGCAGAAGCCAGAGCAGTAAGAGAATAAACCATTAAGGGCACGACAAGAAAGATCATGGACAAACATCAAACGCCACCGTCCCAATGGGCTTTAGGTAGGCGTCATCATAGGGTCCACAGCCTGTCTGGTCATCGTACAATTAAAGAGGAAAGCATAGTGGCGAACTGTAAAAGTCTCAATATATATAGTATAACTGTACAACTGTATAGTCTAAATACTCAATCTCAGCTTTTAGAAAATTACATTTCTTTATTTTCAATTTTAAACGATGTTGCCTTAACCGTTGAAATACCTTTTCAATGTGTGCCAAATGTTATCAAGATGTCATCAAGATAAGCAGTTGTGAAACTGTCCAACCCAGCAAGAACATTTGACATAAGTTCTTGAAATATAGCTGGTGCATTGGTTAACCCAAGAGGCATGACATTGAACTAAAATAGACCTCTATGAGCAAAAGTTGACTTTTCTATGTCATCTTCGTTCATGGGTACTTGCCAATAAGCTGATTTGAGGTATATTAATGAAAAGTTTTTTGCTTTCCCTAAAAGGGCCAATAAATCGTCTACCAATGGCAAAGGATTTTGTAATTTTATTTAAGGCCCGAGAATCTACACAAAATCGTTTAGACCAATCCTTTTTATCTACAATGACCACAGGGAAACGGCAAGGAGATTTTGATCTGGAAATAATATTTGCATCTAACATTTCTTCTATTGCCTGATCAACTATTTTTCGGTTGTTTAGTGGTGTTCTATATGGTCTTAATTTAATTTGTTTATGGTCACCTTTGTCAATTTTCATTTTGAGTGTTTCAGTGTGACTTAAATCAGTATCTTTCTGTGCAAACAGATCAGCATTTTGTTTTAGTATTTTAATAAATTTTGCCTTACATTCGGGGGGAGCATCAACGCTATCAAATTCACTTTGATCCTTAATATCACCATTTTGATCTTTAGTTACACTAGAAATTTGTTGATTTTGAATTAATTCTATTTTAGCAACCGCACATCCCCTCCTTAAGGTAAATATTTTGTTTGTGGTGTTTGTTATCACAATAGGAACAATTGTATCGCTTTTTACTTTGAAACTGAATTTGCAACTAATAAACCTGATTCATAGCTAAGAAAACCACGTTCAACTGCTAAAACTTGGTAAAATTGACCATTTGTTTGAAAATTAGGACTTTTCGTAACTCGACAATTACAAACTACACTTGTTTGAGGTGAAAGTTTAGTTTTAGACTTCAATCGAATTATCGATGAAATGTAAATATCTTCCTGAAGTGGTACATATTTACCATTGACCCTAATACACCCAAGGTCATAATAAATACGAACACCATTATTAAGCAACCAATCTTTCCCTATTATTATTCTCCTATTCATGCCCCTGACCACGTAATAGTTACGACTCATTTTGATACCCCCTATCTCAAAAATGATGTCTGTGCTCCAATCGCAAGAAAGCGGTCCACCAGTAACAGACTGTAAATAAGCTTTGCGAGTTGTATCTAATTTTGGTTATAGTTTACATTTGTCGTAAACGTCTCGATGAATTAATGACACGTCACTTCTGGTGTCAATTAATGCCCTAAGTTTTTGTTTCTGGATCCTTAACAAACAAGAATTTGTATTTGATGTTAATGCAATATTAAATGTGAGTTTGCTTCTATTCTCCTCTCACCGGCTTCTACATGCGAGGAGCGGAATCTTTTAACTGACCCGTAGCCAATCTATGTTGCTGTACGTTCGACCAATTTGTCTCATTGCGACATTCACCGGCGAAGTGCCCTATTTCTTGGCACTGCCAGCACACTAACCGAGTGCGGTAGATCGGCCTACGACGGGGTTTATTTTCAGAAATAGCACTAATTTCCCGTTTTTCTTTCGACTCTCGTCCACTACATGACCACTCTTATGACAATAAGAACAGTTTTGCCTCCGTAAACGGTCAACTTCCATGTGCTGTTCATGTGTCTGTTTATCATTCTCATAATGATGACCTTTCCTTAACTGAAACCTCTTTCTAAGATTCTGTTCTGCTATTGCAGTGGCAATTGCATCTTGCAACGTGTTTGGTTTGGTTTGCATGACTCGAAGTTTCATTCCATCATCATGGAGACCATCGACCAAATACCCTATCAATTGCCTATCCCTAACCTGAATTGTCTCATTACGTTTTTGAAGAACTTTCCGTAATAACAAAAGTGCATGTAGTGGGTCAACAACTTCAGCGAAACTAGCTTGAAGTTCTGCTTTAACTTGTGCCCATGTGTGGGTAGTGTTTGCATCCATATACCTTTTCAAGAAATCACTAACGGGACCATTACACGCCTGATAAGTAACCAATTTAATACTGTCATTTGCAATGCCAACAAACAATGAGTATTTCTCAATACTTTTCATCCAGTCCTTAAATAATTTGCTTTCCCCCTCAAATGGCGTAATGACTTTGGCTACACCCTGAGCCCCCATGGTTGTTATTAACCCCGAAACCCATTTCCCTAAACATATTTACCAACTCTGCCATTTCAGCCATAGTTGTTAGAATAATACAGTAAAGCTACTCACGATGGTCGAATATGCCTCCAGTTATGCTTGCACGTATTGCACAATTGTCACTAACCGTCAACAAAGTTCATTTATGATCGACTATTGTCCACAAACATGTTCAGAAGCTGCCCACAACACCAAATTCGAAGTGTTAATTATGTCGAATTAACACATAATCCTGATCACGATAGCACCAAAAGAAGTCCTGTGACACTATGTCACCAGGGCATTAATAAAGAAAAAGTCCGTGCTCCTTACTACACACTTTAATAACCTTTAAAGCTACCCCATTTTAATGTCTGATCGTATAGTGGTATATTAATTTTAACCGACTCTACTGTCCAACAAATCTCTACATTTGCCAACAATCTATAACAAACTCTCATCTGCTTCTAAACACCCAGTATATACTTGCATGCACGTGCAAGCCTCCCATTGTTTGTTTACACAGTTATTCCATAGGTCGTAATAAAATGTACTATATCTACGTTATTCCTGAGTAAACTACTACAGTACTGCTATTAAAGAAAGCTATCACAAATTGTAGAATATTAGGTAAATTACATTAAAGCGCTTGATAGTGTTACACTGTTACGATGGACTCTGAATAGTTTGCACATAGACAAAATACAATTAACGCTAAGAGGAAAATTACCTGCATGCATATATAACATGTAGCCCTTGTTTGTATTTATGCCTTCAGGGTTACCACTGAGAGGGAAATTACCTACATGCATACATAACATGTAGCTCTTGTTTGCGTTTATGCCTTCAGAGTTACTACTGAGCGGAACATTACCTGCATGCATACATAACATGTAGATATTGTTGGTGCCTTCAGAGTTACCACTGAGAGGGAGATTACCTGCATGCATACATAACATGTAGCTCTTGTTTGCGTTTATGCCTTCAGAGTTACTACTGAGAGGAAAATTACCTGCATGCATACATAACATGTAGCTATTGTTTGTGCCTTCAGAGTTACCACTGAGAGGGAAATTACCTGCATGCATACATAACATGTAGCTCTTGTTTATGTTTATGCTTTCAAAGTTAACACTGAGAGTGATATTGCCCACATGCATGCATAAAATGTAGCTCTTCTTTGTATTTATGCCTTCATAGTTACCACTGTGGGGGAAATTACCTGCACACAGTGCATTCAAACATGACTGGTACCAGTTGTCGGACAATAGCAAAACGGGATAACTTCTGAAATAATTTAAACATTTTTCTTACTTCTTATCTTTTTCTTACTAACAACCCTTTGAACGAATGATGTTTTAAAAATATTTACTACTCAAAGTTTCCTAAACACCAATACTTCAATTCGACATTTAATGTTGGCTGGTTTTACCAACATCATAAAAATAACTCAACCTTTAATTTTGTTTTACGATTTATTTACGCAAACATCATTATTTTATTGTCTCAATACAAAATACAGTTTCGCGCGGTATTTGGGGTGAAAGGCGAAAAATGTTAAGGTGCTTAACAAACAAAGTAGTATATATAGAGAATATCATGTTAGTGCCTGATCTCATCCAGTTCATCAGGTGGGGCTGAGAAAAAAATGAAGCCCGAGGCTGAGCCGAGGGTTTCATTTGTTTTGTGCCGAACCTGGTAAACTGGATGAGATCAGGCACTAACATGATATTCTATTTATCATGTTCATCGTTCAAAATTATGTAATTTACCATTTTTCCCCCATCTTTTCGCCATTTCTTTCCGTTCAAAAACACGCAGACGTCATCAAATATAGCATCATGTCATCAAAAAAGGCGCCGGCGTCACCAAAAGAAGTGCACCTGACGGGATAGGAACGTAACTGTCGAGATAAGGTTTTATCTCAGGCACCATGTTTCTCGGCAGAATTATGCAGATCGACATGATTAAAGGATTTAGAGTATAGCGAACATGTTACATTTAGTATTTAACGTTTGTTCTTGTTTTATTCTTTACAGTAAAAATCATAGCAGCATTACGATTGACATTTCGTATCAAAAGTTAGCGATATGTTGACAAAAAATTGTCTGAATGTTTTGTCTGTTGCAACTAACAGGTGTTACTATAAATACGTCGTTTGTTATTGACATGAATGCCATTTCTTTATATTTACTTCTCTTTCTTTGCTTCTATGGGATGTGCTCATAATATGTCCTACTTATGTGTTGACGTGCCGTAAAACGCCATCATTCATTCATTCATTCCATGGGGCATAAGGTCAATTACGTTTTAAAAGACATTTAATTGATTTGATTTGAATGAGGTTTTACTTCATTTTAGCACTTACTTTTGAAATTAAAACAATGTGTTTGCCTGTATGTATTACAGTTGTTGGTTTAAACATATTTTATTTCAAAGATAACGCATTATACAAATTGTTACATACAATAGGTAAATGGATTGGAACGAAAGCAAAATGCTTACAGAGATCCTCTCCAAGGGGACAATGATTGACATCATATCAATTTACATAGCGGATAACTTAAATATGTTTTCAATGCAACAAGAAGTTATAGATGATTATAAATATAGGAAAAAAAGAAAGAAGACAGAAAAAAACTTGACATTTTTGAATAATCTAATTAAACACACTGGACACAACCACTCATGTTGCGAGGATCGACTGGGCCACACATCGGGTGTGACAATGAATTCAGTCTCACTAAATTACTCCTAAATGTAAATTATAATCTTCTGCTTGCTAAAATATAATTATGGACAGCTTCAACGATAGATGCATTGATTTCGTAAGACAGCGTTGGTAATCCAAATAGTATATTATTTAGCGATACTGTGCATAGCGGTGAAATTGAGTTTAACAGGTCAGCGCGTATATGGTTGTAAACCCGGCAAAATAAGAAGAAGTGTTGATTGTTTTCTATACTTCCACACGTGCATAATGGTGAGTCAACTATGTTTTTGAGAAACAGATGATGGTGTAGAGAACTACACTTAGTACGTAGGCGAGCATGGATACTTTGTTCGCGTCTGTTTCCTAGATAGTAATATTTAGGAATTTGGACAACATCCTGGGTTAAATGGTGCTTGAAAGAAACAACTGAAACTGCATTTCGTGTGTTCATAGGCAATTTATTCCATTCGCGAGTGACAGAGGGAATGAATGAGTTACCTTACAGATTGGTACGAAAAGTAAATACCTGAAAGTCGTTGGCGTTTCTTAGGCTATAATTTGAGGTCGTGCTAACTAGAGGAGGGACTAAGGCAGAGGGATAGGGTGGCGTTAAGTTATGGACCATTTTATAAAAATGCACGAGTTTGTGTTTAGATCTACGGGTTTGAAGTGATTCCCACCCTGCTTCATTATAAATAGCCTGTAGAGATATTAATTTAGTAGTTCCGGTTACTATACGTGCCGCTTCATTATGTATTCTGTCAAGTTCAAGTTTATATAGATTGGTGCAGTTATCCCAAAGGACATCTGCATACTCTAAGAGTGGTCTAATGAACGAAAGGTACACAACTTCCAAAGATTTTCTACTAAGACGATGTTTAAGTCTTCTCATTATGTGTGTTCTAGACCAGGCTTTTTTCTTAGTATAATATATATGCGAGTGCCAACTGCAGTCGTTTGAAAGATAGACGCCCAGGTGTTTGTGGGTTTGAACTTCAGTAATATGTTGATGTAACATTATTAGAGGAGGATGAAAAGGTTTGTTTCGTTTCCGTGATATGAGCAGGGATTCCGTCTTTGGGGGATTGAACGTAACAAGCCATGTGCTTGCCCATTCTGTAAGTTTTGTAATATCGCCATTTAAAGTAGCAGCAGTGTTATCAATTTCGTTATTATTTTCAATGATCGTATACAAGCTTGTATCATCTGCAAATAGCCTAATGTTGTAGTTTATCTCAGAAACGATGTCATTTATGAAAACAAGAAAAGGTAAGGGACCTATAATCGAGCCTTGATGGACACCAGCAGATATAGTGTTCCAGCTGGATTTCATTCCTTGAATGACAACGCGTTGACGCCTGTTACTCAGGTAATCAGCAAGCACCTTAAAAAGGTCATCGGATATGCCGGCCGCCTTTAATTTTAGAAGAAGCACCTTGTGCCAAACAAGGTCGAATGCTTTACTTATGTCAAAAAAAAACAACACGAATTTCTTTGCCATCATCTAACGCTTGACAAAAAGAATTATACAGAAACGTAAGTTGGTTAATAGTGGAGTCACCTGGCATAAAGCCTGATTGGAAAGCAGATAGGAAATTATTATCACGAAGGAAGTTAAATATGTATTTGAAAAGTAACCATTGAAATACTTTATCGATTGCACTTAGGAGAGATATAGGTCTGTAGTTATGTACTTGTGACGGGTCACCCCTTTTGAAAACAGCACACACAAATGCTTCTTTCCATGTAGAAGGAACCTGGCCAATGGTTAAGCATTTGTTAAAGAGGTGACACAGAGATTTGGAATTTTTTTCGGGCTATTTCACGAAGATCGCGATTGTTTATTTCATCAGGGCCAGCGGCTTTTCCCGTGGGAAGTTTTTCAGTACTTCATGAACTTCAAGTGGTGTAAAGGAAGGCAAATGGAGACTAATGTTATTAACATACGGGTAGACAGTTGGAAGAACAATGTTTTCGTCATTCAATAGCGTTTGACTTCGAAAATAGTTGTTTAGTAAGTTGGCCTTTTCAAAAGCATCTGTGATAATTTTACCATCATCATTCAGAGATGGTATCGATTGTTTAAAGTTTGGTTTGATAAAGGTTTTTAGAGTTTTCCACCAGTCTTTAGAAGAAAATGATCCCGGCGTTAAATTTTCTGAGAGAGTGTGATAATAAGACTGTTTAGACTTGCGGATTAGGGCTACTGTTTCATTTCGAATTCGTTTAAATTGGTCCTAATTAACTATAGAGTTAGTGCGTTTGGCTTTTTTGTAAGCGGGTTTCCTTGAACGTATTTGTCGTTTAATAGTATTATTAATCCATAGTGGCAAATACGGCCTTATTTTGATATTTTTGTTCGGAATACACGAGTCACTTTATTCCAGTATTTTATCAGATACCTGTTTGCACCAAACTGCTAACACTGTTAAAAAAATCTTATAAGTTAATTATTCCTAATATGAGATATATTTTCTTGAATTAAGAATAAATACATATACGATCTTTTTTGGGATGGCACCGAGGACTAATGAGAATATCTATCTTAATTCAAGAAAGTTATTCTTAATATAAGTTTGGTAATATTTTGTTTAGACAGACAGACAGACAGACAGACAGACAAGCTAAAATCAGTACGTGGGGAGACATAATAAGTCATATAGATCATTAAATAATCAGAAACATCAACACACATATCACACTTGAGCTCCCCTTTTAATCGTGTTTTAACCGGGAAGTTACCGGGAAGTAACCGGGAAATCTACCGGGGAAAATTACGTGACGTGTCAGTTTGGATGCCCGCGTTTTCATCAAGCAGAAGTTATATACAACGTTAGTATTTTCAAGCGTAAACATAACAGATTTCATGCGTATAAACAAGTATAGATATATATTCTTTCACGAAACAGGAACTCATTAGTTTCTTAAAACGTTTTAGATGGAAGAAATCGTATGATGAAACTATGTCATCCGTTTTCGCGAATGTACGGCGATCATATATGCAGACATTTAGGCGTTAGAAACAATTTGTGTGGACTGTTTGGTGTATAAGCATACCATCAAGAGGTTTTAGAACGGCGACTTGAATTCCTTTGAAAAGCAGACGGCCGTTTCTTGCCCGTTTCCGGTCAAAACAAAACGTATTCTGAATGAAATATTTTGTAAACAAAGAAGTGGGCTATCCATATAGTCATGTTTTAATCAGGATATTCAAGAAAATGATTTATACAATTTTGGTTTATTAATTCTACACTTAAAGCTATGTAATCTGATTCTTCTTAGTTCTAAAAAGCCTTTTTTGTGTGGCTTATTAAGGTCAGAGGAACTCCTATATTAAGTGAAAAAGGGGGATTACTAAAAGCATATAGTCATGCACTTTCAACAATGTTTGCGGAGTCCGGTAAATTTATTACGATAATTAAGACTAAAAAATCGATCAATTAATGTTTATTATACCACGTTGCAATGATAAAACTGCCCCTTTGTCGATTGTAGTGACACAATAAAACATTTACGTTTTGAAGCACACTTGTATTTACTATATCCGCCATATTGTCATTTTGTTTATTAATTAAAGTCCCATGATATTCCCGCGCGAGGTGAAGGCATAACTCCGCTATCAACCACGTGTATCAACAGACAACACGGAGGAATTTTATTAGTAGAACACACTGTTCTCTGGGTAGGATCTAAAATGTAAAGATAAACAATTGGATGTCGTTCAGAGAATTGCTAGTCAAAAGGAAGAGTTGGTCACAATTTTGAAATTGTCTTACTTTATCACTGCACCCATGACACGAATAATAACAAATGTAGGGAATTTAATATTTTTAACTTGGTCTGAAAAGGGTTGACCGTTACAACTTTAAAACGATTAATACAACGGATATTTCGGTTCCGATAGGTAAATAAATATATTGATAATCACTTTAGATGCTTGAAATGTTAATTCAATGAATAGTTTCTTAGATATATTGATTTAAATCTCGTGGTAGAGGAGATCATCCCCATGTTGTTACTATAGGAACCGTTCTCACCGTACACAGCTAGATAAAAAAGCGAAATCGTAAAAAGGGCTGATAAGGTCAGAGAAGGCTCGGATTAATAGCTATGTTGCTTTTACCCACCCCACCCACTACAACCATCCATCCCCCTCCCCTACAGTTGAGTATGCATATATAATTATATATACTGATGACGTTCAACCCAGTCTTTCAAAAGGTTAATGTCTACATTTCTTATTTTGGTTACATTTATATTTCTATAGGATGGAAAAGCTAATCAAGTTGCTGCTGCCAAATTGAAGAGGCAGAAAGATAATGCCATGGACGAGAATACTCCACGAATCTTTGTACTTTCTACCTGACCAAGGTATGAAAGTATAATAACTGTTTTATAATAAGCTTTTACTAATTAACTCAAGATTATTTATATAAGGTTCAAACAAAAACAGTGCAGCTTCAAAAACAGTATTTGTTGTTGTTAACTGTAAGTTTAAAGGGGGAAAGCACATAAAACATAATGGATAAAATTATTGGCCCTGAACACTCACCCTATGGTATCATTTCATTGTAGACACTTGCAGCAGTCGCACCCAAAAGGGTGTGATAAAAGAGCTCTAGCTGGTAATCTCGGGAAAATACTTTGTTAAAGATTTAGTTAAAGCAAAAAACTATTTAAGGCAGCTGATTACACACCTGATGTATTTTAATGTTTTATGAAAAACTAATTTCAGATTTCGGTTTCTTGGAAGGTCAAAAATGATGTACGTGCAGATGAGGAGGGATGCGCTTTCACGGTGCATATATCAAAGTACCTCGGAATGAAAAAAATGGCCTTACCATGATGGTCACCAAGGAAGATTGTTTGTATGGCCATGGGACTGCTGTTTTTACATTGTATCATAATTTATTAAGGTTGTAAAAGCGCCTTTATAAAAAAGACTGATGACTACATGATCAATGCCTCAAGAATTATAATGAATGGACTTTGATCAACTGATAATAAAACAACCCAGTATATATGCCTTCTTGGGATGCATGATGTGTCTAATAGAAATTGAAATAATTTTAAGATACATATTGTGTATGTACATTATTAATTATACATGTTTAAATGTTATAAACTACAGTTACTATCTTGTCTTTTCAGTAGTACACATAACTGTTTGAGAATTAGTTTTTATAGTCTCAATGTAAAAGTCTAGTAGTCTGCACTTTCGCATGTAATTCATTGCGTACATAAGGCAAAATAAAGCAATATGTGTGGTTCCGGTTACATTAGGGAATTATTTTTTTTGGTGACCGATTTTTCAAACGAGTAAAAAAACCTAGACTGGAAGTTGGTCTTGCTTCATGTTACCTTGTAAATTCCTCCATCATGTTAGCTAGTGTTCATAAATAAACATAATTCCCTAATGCCGTAATATGTTTCGATACAGATTCCTAAGTCTAAGATTAAAATTGAAGAGGCTGCCATCTAGCTTTTAATACCGGAAGTGCCACTTTCGGAATGATGAAGATACGCCTCATATACTTTCGTGCTTTTACTCGAAAAAAAAAATAGGGTTGGTGAAAAAAGACCAAACATCTAGGGTCGGTCGGGTAAACGGAACCACACATTATTTTATTTGGCCTGACGTATAGGAAACATGTAAGTGACCTTGTTCAATATTAAGATTTGTTGGTTTGAAACACTGTGCCAGTTTTAATGGTGGTGCCGAAGACCTCAGAAATCTTTAATATTGTAGAGTCTAATCCATTCGCTTAGGAACCATGTATGTTCCCCAGCTGGGATTTGAACCCAAGATGTTGGTGATCTTGAAAAAAATGTTTGCATGACCACTTAATTAATGTTTACCTCATTTATTAAGTAAGCTATATAATTATATTGTGCTTGTGTGATAGGGCGTTGTCTGACATCTATTTTCCATGTATCGCTTGCGGTCATTTTGTTATTACTGCTATGTGCGGGCCATGTTTGTGTATAAACGGCGCATTTGTGTTAATGGCAAACTCACCAGCCATTTTGTATGCATTTCAGAGAGTAAAAACACACCTGAGGGCTTATGTCGCTCACTTTACTCACATCGCTAACCCTGGTAGTTCTCACATGCTCACCTTGCTAACATTACTCATCACACTCGCGTGAGCTCTACCTAATTTGCATGTTAAAATGGACGCGTTAAAAGTTTAATCTGAGTTATATTCTGACTGGGATGTCACTGGAATCCAACAGAGATTTTATGGTTGGATCACACTGAGATTTTTGGCGGGATCCCAGCGAGATTATTGGAGCACACCCTGCTGGAAATATTGCCCAATAATCTCGCTGGGATCCCACATATTTTCCAGTAGAAATCCCACCCATCCCACTGGGAATATCACCCAAAAATGTCGGTGGGTGGAATATGCACCTTTTGTTTTAGTGTTTGTTTACTTGTAACAGGTAGAAATGTTTCCTCTGACGATGACAGCATCCTTATGTCTGAGAGTTTCGTATTTATGGGGAACGGTTCAAGAATTGTTCTTGAACAATTATTCAAGAACTGCTTAAGAATTGTTCTTATCAGTTCTTGAATAGTTCTTGTCCAATACGTTAAATGCCTCAAAATTCTTAATCTTTTTGTTCAGGAACTGTTCAAGAACTTGTAAGTTCAAGAACTGTTCCAGAACTTATAAGTTCAAGAACTTGTTAGAACAGTTCTTGAACAGCAAAATTCTTGAACCGTTCTTGAAAAAAACAGTTTATGAATTTTGGGCCATTTAACGTTTTGGACAAGAACTGTTCATGAACTGTTTAAGAGTGATTCTTGAGAAGTTCTTGAGTAGTTGTTCAATAACAATTCAAGAACTATTCCTGAACAGTTCTTGAAATCTTCGCGGGGGTAATTATATCAACACAGTGGCTAGAAAATCCGATCTCTGCTGGTCGCGGCAAATTTAACATTTTTGACCGGCCTTTCTCTCTGACGTTAGTAAAGCCGTACCATAAAACAATATTAAAAAAGCTTTATAATCGTCGGAGAAGACTCGGATTACAAATACATGTGATATGTAAAAAACAAACCTGCCAAAAAGGCTAGATTAAAATACATATATGTTATGCAGTGTTTGGATATTTTTTCTTTTGCCTTTGTTAAAGTCCTACAAGTTTGCAATTAATACAGTGAGCTACACACACACACAAGACAAAACTACAGCTGCATGAATACATCATTTATTACATTTGTGCTGTGATGCAGATATTTGACAAAATGTATGCAATGTTAAAGACCCTTGTGCAGAAAATGCATAACAGCTACATTGCTGCAAAAATAACCTTTCTTGATTTGAGAAATTGTAGAATTCGTCAACTGTACAAAATTTTGTGCTGTTGATTTTATGAATATTGAGTTCTGCTCAACCCGGGGCTAGAGGGCGTGAGCGGTAGCTAGCATATTTCACTACCGCTCATGAACAGTCTCAATCAAACTGAGACTGCAATATTTCGTATGTGTCGTGCTCGGCCGTTTCCAAAGGTCCATTATCATACTCTTTTTTTCTTGATTTGAGAAATTGTAGAATTCATTAAGATTCTGTATACTCAGAATAAGATATGTGTTTCCTGTTAATTTTCTTGTTTTTTTCTTGTTTTCAGATAGTATACTTTCTTGTTATTTTCTTGTAGGAAAATATTTCTAGCCATACTCCATTTTTCTCGTTATAAGAAAATTGGTTTCTTAAATTAAGATTGAGTTCTTAATTTAAGAAAAGTGACTAGAAAGTTAGGGTTTCTTAGACAAAGATAAGTTTTTAATTTAAGAAAAATATAAAAAAAAGTGTAAGATCTTAAATTAAGATTTTGTTTCTTATTAAAAAATTAAGAAAATAAAATTCTTATATTGAGATTTTGGAGTTTTTATAATTTTTTCTTATTTTGAGAAAATTATTTCTTGAAATGAGAACCATGTGTGAATGAAACAAGACTATTTTTTTCTTGTTATAGGAAAATTTATTTCTTATTTCAAGATTTTTAATGGTGGCAGAAACAAGTAATAATATCTGAGTATACTCCCAAGAAAAATTGTCTCAAAACAAAATAAATTGTCTTACTATAGTTTTTTTTTCTAGAACTAAGAACATTTTTTTTGGCATTGAAGCTAATGGCATATGGCGACTTTCCAGCTTGCATTGATGAAGACAGACCCATCTGCCCCTCCCGGCAATTTGCGTGCACATGCGGGCACCTGTGTAGAATTACCGACGTGTCGCGAGCCATCTAGATAGCTTCCTCACATACAGATTCCTAGGCTCCTGAGGGATCGAACCAAGAGCAATGAGGGCAAGTGATCTCAAGTCAGAGACTCTAATCACTCGGTTAGGGTAGCTCCACCTCATAATGAAAACCATATGTTGTTTACATTCCCAATAACGTGGTTTAGGATTATACATGTACAAGAGTTTAGCAAGAAAATAAGGATTTAATATTTTTTACATAAGCAATTATGATAGGTATTTTATTTGTTCTTTCAGTGGAATAGTTACCAAGTTAAGCCATTTCGACGCTGTGGACACGAAGAAAGTTCATGCAAAAGTTGACAAATGGTGGAAGAATATCATTTTCGAAGAACATACCGGCGAAATTACCGAATCACAATTTGTCAATGACTTAAATGTAGAATTTTCAACCAACAAGCACAAGTTTATTAACCGGATGGCCAAATATACAGATGCGCTCTACAAGGACGTTCTTGATACAAACAAGGACGGGTTCATCTCCGAGAAAGAATTCATTATCTCATACCAGGACATCGGCCACGAAAATGTTGCGTCAATAAAACAATTCTTCAAATCGTACAAAAAAGATCCCATTCCACTGAGCATCGTAATTAAATCATGGGTCAGTTTCACAACGGAAGAAGATGAATCAAAGGAAAGCTTAGCAAACATGACAAATGGCTTAGAAAATATTATGTTTGAGACTCTGACTCGTTCCAGTCATTTGCCTTCAAACAATTGAATTTGTGCAGGCATGAGCATTGACAAAACACAATTTACAAATTGCTTTGCAAACTATCCAGTTCTATCTCCATCGTTTGGGACATACTTAAAAGCGGTTCATGTATACGACTTGTATTGCAATTCTGATTTGTATTACTACACATATGTGTGGTCATAATTGTGTATAAAATATTCTGATTATCATTTGTTTAACAGACCCATTTGAACAAAACAGTAGAGAGACAGTTGCTAGCAAATGGACAGCTAATGCACCTATTACTTTAATTTCGCCGGGATCCAAATGTTGTTTTATGTATAATTGTTAGGTATCATTCATCGGCAGAAATTCCTTATTTTAAAACGGATTTCTTGTTGTCTTTTTTTTTTGATTTGCTACACAGATTCACCTTCGTGTGTGGATGTACATCGTTCGCATTAAATTATAAAAAAAGTTAAAACTGTCCTTAGAAACTTATAAACAATGCATAACAATGGAACAGAAAGGAAATATGGCTTTTACAGAATGCTGTCAAGCACAAACACGCACGAAAACAAACAATAAATACTATATTAATAAGAAGCAAGGCAAACGTGTTGAAAATATGGCTATAACCGTATAATGGTCAGCGGCAAAAAAGCCTCTGGGGCTTTAAAGCAGGCTCTAGGGTGCACCATACCCCTCTAAACTTATTTTCATCCGAAAGCTAAGGGACAGTGTAAACAAATGTACAACCCGCAGATGATCATGTATATATGAATATAAAAATACAATAAAAGCACAATGGAAGTATTCACTGACTTGGCAGAAGCCGGAGCGACAAGAGAACACACCATTATGGGTACAACATCGTCCGTTCAGGATTTAGGTAAACGTCGTCATAGGGTCCAACATATGTCCGGTCCTCGTAAAATAGTAGAGGAAAGCATAGCGGCGAACTGTAAATAGGTCAACTGCTAAATATGGAGTACGTTGTGAAATGATTTTGTCATGAACATATTTGATAAACCTTCCATATTCATGGAAGTGAGTATGACCAAGGATCTTACGAAGTTTGTGAGAAGTTCTTAAATGCCGTTTTATTTAGAGAGTATATCAGGGTTACGATAATTAAACTTTGCAAAGTTGTTTGAAGTTTAAACCAACATAAAATATACGGTTGAAGACTTCGTTTTATTCAAAGCCGGAATATGTTTATCTAAACAAACAAATTTGAGTCTCTTTTGTACAATTACTAAATGTTTAAACGATCCAAAAAATACGTGTATTAAAAACGACAATTTTTGCTGACACTCGAGTTGAGGACTTTAATATTCGTAATCTTTGTGTAACTAAAACACTACTCCATCAGGGTTACCGTTACCATAAACTTCGTAAAACTTTCACAACATTGTATTATCGTAACCCTGATCTTCTTCCCAAATATAAAATAATTTAAGAACTATTCTGCGACAAGGACTTTCACAACCTGACTTCTATGGTGACGTGATTAACAAACTTCGTAAGATCCTTGGTAATGATCACTTTCATATTATCTTCGTTAAACTTGTTAAAAGGTTTATCTAATGAGGTTATGACCCTAACATTTTGCAACGCACTGCATGCTTGGTGGTGGACCCATTTACAGTTCGCCACTATGTTTTCCTCTTTAAGTGTGCGATAACCGGACAGGCTGTGGACCCTATGATGACGTCTACCAAAAGCCCAAAAGGACGGTGACGTTTGATGTTTGTCTGCAATACTGTCTTGTTCTGCCCTCAATGGTTTGTTCTCTTGTTGCTCTGGCTTCTGCCAAGCCATTGAGTACCTTCTTTGAGGCTTTCTATGCTATTGTTTTTTTGTATTTATATATACACGAGCATCTTTGTGTTTTACTTATATTGCCTATTAATGCTTGTTGGTTAGAGAATAGTTCATGGCGGGGAGTTCTTTATTTAAACTGTCCCATTTAATTTGGATAACAGTAGGGTGTGTGAGGTTTGGTGCACCACCTCCACCCCCCTAGAACCTGGTTTAAATCCCCAGTGGCCTTTTTTTGCCACTCACCGTTCCCAGACGGTAGCCCTATTGTCAACCCTTTAGTGTTTGTGATATCTTATTTGGCCTTTTATTCATCTTTAAGTTGTTCTTTGTTTCTGTGTGTGTTTGTAGTTTAATGTCGTCCTTGAATGCTACTTACCTGTTCCATTTTTATATCAACCTTTTTTCATGACCACAATCAACCGCTCTTTGTTCACTTAGCCATCTTGAATTTACCCGCACCGATTTTCGATAGTCAGCCGATCGGTTATAGTAAAAGTCGGGTAAAGACTAATTTTCATAATTGTGTAAACCTCCTAAAACAATGACGTCCCCCCAATATGCTTCATCGCAAACTGTTGACAAGTCAATTTGTATCGGTATAATCGAAATATTTTGAATTTAAGTATAGTTTTATATTTCAAATGCTTGAATTTCTTTAAATATGCTCTCGACGAGGTTTGTTTACCACAGTTACCAAGATGTTTGACGCAAAAAAGACTGCCCGATTGCGGAGAAAACAGATGGACCAAATAGAGATAACTCACCAAGAGAGAACTAAGAATAAATAAATTTACAAATTTATTTACAAAAAAATATGAACTCATATACAAATTTATAACAATGACAAAGTAGAAATATCAAAGTTTTAAAGTGTTTAAATACACGTTATCTGGATCACTAATGCACTGTATTATCTTAAATATGATCTAGAATGTTCGGTTATAATATATTATATTGCCGAGTTACATCCCCTACAGTTCACTATGTCTTGCATTTATAATTCACTTTCGAGAATCCCTGTCAGGCATTTTGACAATGCTACATGCAACACACATGTCCCTTATTAACGATATCAATTCGGTATCCTGTCTTAAACTGTAGCATATTGTTTTAGTAGAATTCATGTTTTGATTTATCGAAATATGAATTCTACTAAAACAATATGCTATTACCATACATAATAACTGATTGCAGTGCAATCTTTATTCAGAATGAATAAACCCGAATTGTAAACCTTCTTTGATTTAATATTATTTTAACATTTAACGAAATGTGTAATATTATTGGAGAGGTAATTTAACAACTACTAAATCCCACAGGTCTAGATGTAACTCAACATTTACAACACAATAATTCAACCTTGAAGATAATAATTAATTTTCAAGGGTAGACAACATGACTGAATGAATGACTGGTTTCATTTCCCACTAACACCCTTATTCATATCAACCTACCGATTTTCACACAATTATTAAATGATATAAATAGACACAACCAAATTAATATTAATAAAACTGTCTCGATGTTTACCAGTTCAATGAAAGAAATTGGTGACCCGTTATTTGAGAAAACAACTTAAAACAGTTACAAATAGATCACAGACTTTAAGCTCGGGCTCAAATGGCTCGATAATGATTGTGGATAGGCTAAACAACTGTAGACAGAGGCGTTATTCATGATTATTAAGAATGTAACGGTTGGAAAGAGAACTGCACTTGCTGATAAAAAAGCGAGCTATAAATAAATAATAAAAAGTCGAGAATACAAATATAATCACATGAAAGAATTGGAACAGATTGCGGAATTTAAAACCTCGCGATGTTTTGAAAATAATTACTAGAAATAAAAAATACTGATATTACATAAGATGAGTTTCATACATATGATAGGTAGTTTATTTAAAGATTTAAAAACCTCACAAAACGACGACTCGAATTTTTTTAAATAATAAGCACGATGATTTTGACGATACTGATCCAATTGTTCAAGATAAGGGAATGCCTATGACTATACTGGAAGTTGAGGTGGCGATAAAGACACTTAGTCTTGGCGAATATGATTTTTGACGAATCAAGCGGGCTTGAACAATCTCGGTAGAGGGTTACCCAAACATCATTTCTGTGAAATTATTTTGAAATCCATGAAGCGGTTTCAGATGAGAAGATTTGTTAATTATGCCATATAGAAATATAGCATAAAAAAGCCCCACACGCTGGCGGCCAAGTTTATTGACGAATCAACCCGGCTTGAACAATTTTGGTAGAGGTTATCCAATCATCATTTCTTTGAAATTATTTTGAAATCGAGCCAGTATTTTTAGAGAAAAAGATTTTTAAAGTTTTCCAGTTTGATTTCTTTCAGATGCCATGGCAACCATAGTTTTGTATGGATTTCTGTAATTTGAACAATTTTGAGAAAATACCATTCAAGGATCATTAGAAGTTTCGTTAGAATTGGCGCTGCGGTTTCAGAGGAGAAGTCGTTTAATGAAATTGAGAACGTCCGCACGCACGTCCGGACTCACGAACGGTCGACGGACGAAGGGCGACCACAATAGTTCACCCTTGAGTATTTCGTGCTCAGGTGACCTAACAAGTTTATATAGAAGATTAACCTTAACATATTATCTTGTTTTGTTCACACCCTATGATACATAACCACATACAGTTTCATCTGATTATCATTATCTGAAATTACCTTATTGAAATGAGCACAACAACTACATCACATTGGCAGTGACCTTGAACTTGTACATGTAAGTAACCATTACCTAAGTGATAAACAACACATATACAAATTAAGTGTCATCTCGTTAGCTGTTTAGAAATACTGAAAAGTGGATCCCTTGGAAACAACAAACAAAAACAAGAGATAAAAGTAGCAGACTAGGTTTTATTGAGGGGTACTGTGAAGTGCAACATCTCTCACGCCTCCTAGCACCGGCTTAAGGAAGTTATTACATTGAAAATAAGGAGCCCACATTGTATGTATATATAACGAACCTGGTGCGTCTCCAGACTTTTAACATCTTGTCTTACTGCCGTTAAAGATCACGCTAAACAGTCGTGTCCCAAATAATACATAGGGTCCTATAGAAACCACAGCGTCCGAACGTAGGTGGCATCGTAGGTCCGCACTGTACTGTAAACAAGGACTTGCAAACTGTTAAAAGTACAGCGCAAAACCACGCTAAAACAACGTCGAACGTCGCCATCTCTATAGGATGGGTAAAAATAACAACATTGATCACATGCACGGGGAGATGCTTTACCACCGCCACACTGCACAAGTGACACAGTTGTAAATGCAAAATGATATATAGGGTCCTATAGAAACCACAGCGTCCGAACGTAGGTGAACTTATGAAATCTCTGGGATTAATTATCTATTCTATTAACAAATCAGACGACGTTCTTGATACACTTTGTAAAAACGTCAATAAATACTGAAAAGTTTCATCTGTACGTATTTATAACTTCTCTACACTATATATCACATCACCTTATCAAAGAAAATCGTATTGCTCTTATTCAAAAAAGATTTCACTAGAGAAAACTCTACATGTTTGGCCTGTAATACTATCAAAGGTAGTTTTTACTAACGGCAGTTTAGACAATTACACTATAATCATTCATTTTGTGAAGCACTCATTTCCCTATTAGATAATATTTTTCGTCAGGTATGGAACTACCGGTTTTAGACAAATTGTTGGTATTTCTGCGGGTACGAACTGTGCATCTCTTGTCGCAGATTTGTTATTGTATTGCTATGAAAGTGATTTCATGTGTTGAGTCTTTCATCCGATACTCAGGCAGGTGGAATTGAAGCCCTTAATGACTCCTCTCGGTATTTGGATGACATATTGAACATTGACAATCCTTTCTTTTCTACTATGGTTAATAATATATATCCTAAGAAACTTCAACTCAACAAAGCTAACATTTCGGATACTCTCGCCTCTTTTCTTGATTTATATATCTCTTTTGAGAATGGCGAAATAATTAGTAAAGTTATTTGTTTGTGGTTGACTGTCGTCCTTGAAACGTACGTGTCTTGTTTGATTTTATATCTAAATTTACCACATGAACCGTAAATGAACACATTTCTAACCTTAACTCAGATTTGGTAAACATTTCAGGTATGGTGTTCACAATTATATCTGGTTCATGCGATCACTAGGTTTACGTATGGGTAGCACTGTTGATACGATATGGTGGAATCTAAACCTGATCAAAATCACACAGAATTAGTGACTAAAACAAACACAATATAGTGTAAAATGGTACACCCACTTGTTTTTATGACTATGATACTTTCTAAAGGAGGTTCCAATTTGATTGTCAAACCATCCGCGTTAAGTCATAAACAACCAAAAACAATGAAGAGCGGACATTCGCGTATCTATTGTTTTCATGGACTTATTTTAGGCGGAAAAGACACTAGGAATATGTAAAACAAATTATACGAATTTCATCAACCGCTACTGATAACATTTGCGAATTCGAATCCTACTTTTAGAATAGTTATTTGACGTGTTGGAGTATCATAATCATTCATTGACATTTTCTTGCCGTTCTCTATCCTCCCACTGAGGACTGAGGTGGCAGGCTGTATTAGATTTACAAATCTGTTTTTGGAGTAACTGGCAGATCAAATCAATTTTATCAGACTTTGCTATAAAATATTGGTCTCACTATGAATAAAAAAGCATACGTTTGTCAGGAATTTATATCTATTATTCGTGTAATTGGTTTGAATACTTGACTAATTGATAACGCCTCCGGTTTTTTCATCTAGACTTTTTTCATTTCGTGTTTACAATCACCTAATGGTTTTCTCGTATTGTATGTTTGGTTGAATGACCAATCGTTATGCAGTTGTGACCTTATACTTTCTTCTTCTAGATATCATACAATCCTTCATTTATGCAGTTTCAAGTTGTTATTGAAGGTTAAGTTAGGCACGGACCATGTCCAGCACGGACCACTATCATTTATCATTCAGTTATGTATCAATTGTGTAGGTGCGTTTCAGATATTGGTGTGGTTGGGTCAACATAACATTTTAAGGTAAACCACCCCTAACGACATAGTAAGCTTTCGTTATATATCGGCTAGTAACGGTAGTTTCCGCGACCACTCTCGTCATCATTCGTAACTGTTCGTGAGCCGTGTAAAATAGAAAATCGATGGTATTTTCCAATTTTATGACGTCAATTTTAGATCGAAAATGGCGGACACGGGGAAATGTGGTCACAATAAAAGTGGTAAATTTGCCAAAAATAGTGTGGACAGCGTAAGAGTAAGCGTGTTAATGTCTGTCTGGATGATAACTACTGTGTAGGTTCTGTCTGTGATGGGCAGGAATGTGAAAAGCAAAATTGTGAGAGTAAAGAACACCTGAAACTAGGAAAATCCGTTTCTCAAATATTTGGAAGCAAACTAGGCTTGTTATTATCAAATCTCCGATTTTGTAGAAAATGTCGTCTAGATCTATTGCCACTAACATTCCACAGTGTTGTTGGTGAAATGAAGAAAGGGCTAGGAGGCTAGTTGTATGTCATATGCCAGAAAAGTGAGTGTTGCTCACTACATTATATAGACACGATGCATTTTTAAATGGAAATGGAAAGCACCGCAAACAAACTGGTAAATTTCAAGTTAGCTGTAGGTATGCTTCTTTGTGTATGCAGGTGGTCATATATACTGTGTCCCCTATGGCAAGACATATCGGCGGAAGAAGTCCGGAATGTCTTGTTTTGTTGCAAACACTAAACTAGGAACAGGTTTGTAAAATATTATTTTATTTGTGTAATAATATATAATGATAATAATAATTTATTAGCCTACACTTTACCGAACTTTTTGTCAGGATGGTCACATCCGTAACAAACCGTAAGTGTGAGGTTTGGTGCACCCTAGAACCGGTTTAAACCCCGAGTGGCCTACTTTGCCACTGACCGTTCCAAGGCGGTAGCCCTATTGTCAACCCTTTTGTGTTTGTGATGTCGTTTACTTTTATTATTACTTTTGCCTTCTTGTTTGTCTGTTTCCATGTTTGTTTCTGTGCTTTGTGGTTGACTGTCCTCCTTGAATGCTACTTTCCCTGTCCGATCTTTTTTATATTTCTTTTAACGTGTTATTTGTCGTGTTATTTGTTGAAAACAAACATATATTAACTTTTCCTGCTGAATAAATGCTCAGAGTACTGTAGTCAGAGACAAGGTTTGAATATCTCGCTTGTCAACATTTTTACCTGTTTTCATCAATTATTTCACTGGTAAAATTTCGAGAATTATCCACAAATCTGGGCTGGTTGGAACCGCAGATGCATGTCGTTCTCGAAACCGAAAACAATTCGATCAAACCGCTTTTCTGTGACAATTCAAAATGCTTCGAGAGAAAACAACGCGATTTCCGAGCAGGTATACATCACTGTGCAACAAATCAAAACACATACCCACCGTTATTTGGTAGCGATTCTCCAAATGTACCAGGATCAATCAATTCAAACCGAGATGTTTTCAACAACAGAACAAGTCATATGCATAAATACCACGCTTACCTGATTAAAATTGCCATAATTGACGAAAAATCGTCAGTTTAGAATATCCCCTACACCGACTGCTTTACTCCAGGCAACATAACGCCAGTTGTCAAAAAAGGAGCTAATTCAGTACATCTTTACACCTAAATAACTCCCTCTTGTTTAATCGGGAGAAAGTGAACAATGTTAAATCTTGAAGTGTTAGTTGCGGAAGGTGTCTGTAAGTGACGACTGCTCAGAATATTGTCAGGACTTAAACTTTGCCATCTAAGGACAATTTACAAATCGTGAAGGCGAAGACGGCTTACTTAACACATTTAATGTGAAGAACAGTGAAGGGCATCAGAGAATCACCAATACTAAACGGGTCTTGGAAACAGTTATTTCACACTTAGCTGATTTGTTTAAAAACATGTGTAATAATGGGTAAAGCGTCTGGGATTATGTCGATTGTTGCATAGTTATTAACAACACATTTTTTAATAATTCAAAAAGAAATTTCTTCAGTACTTCATACTTTTTATTTACTATTCCTGTTTATTTTGATTTTATTCAAGCCATTCAAAGTAATTTACCTTCATGTGTGTACTGTAAAATGTGATATGCACCCAGTTCTCCTAACCCTGTAATATTCTCAGCAGGAAATATCATAATCATCATCTCTAGTATGCATAACTTTTCAAACATTTAACATTAAACTGTTATGTAATTAACCTGCGCTTTAAATGTGTAGTTTTTTGGCAGGTATTTCTCAAATAAGCATTTTTCGGTGATTTTCTTAATTTAAAAATCTACTGCTTCCAAATACAAAGTAATATTTCCAATTTTAGTTTGCAAAGTTTGACTGTCCCGAGATTTTTTTGACTAGCCTGACGGGCAACCATTTTTGAAAGAGAGACTAGCCCGGATTCAGATTGGACTAGCCCCGGGCGTCGGGCTATCCTATTCTTGGAGCACTGATATAGACGGTAAAGGTTTTTAGTTTATTGATATGTTGTCCAGTTGACCATGTAGATAAAATATGTAGTCACTATAAACTGCTCTTTTAACCGGAAAAATCCTTTAATAATTGATGTTCTGTGAGCTTTATTTTTAAAACGAATTTTGATTTTCAAGAATTTTATTGTTGTCTATGACCTATTGTATTTATAAATGATTTAAATATTAATATTGTCAAAAAACATATCAAATTATAACTAATCCATTGTCGCTTGTTGTAATTTTTCAGCATTATCAGTACTAGGGTTTTTTGAAATATAAATGTCAATTCTCTTTAAATATACGGTAAAATTTCATAAGCTTGTGTAGACACATCCGAAAAAAGATGTAGAATGAAATGATATACCGATTTATAAGTTTCAAAATATTGACCATTAAGGTTGGTATACCTTAAGTATTCGATAGATCAAGCATGTTGTTTTTTATTGTTGTCAAGACATTTTAAAAAAGAAATAGCTACTTTCGTCTGTTAACTGGGTTACTTATGACTGTAATATTTCAGGCCACAAACGCATGCTTTGGGATCAATGTTGGCAACATATTAGGGGTAGGGGTTGGGGTGGGGCATACTCTGCCACATTCCGTTCTCAGAACATTGGAAGGGGTGGTGCTGAAGCCTCTGTTCATTTCTCTTGTTACGGTACACACTCAGTTATAAGTATCGTGGCAGCTTCGTTTCTTGTGTCACCGATAAAGACAGAAGCTAATCTAGATCTTTAACGTGTATGCCGTTGTTTATGGCAATCCCTGCATACGAGATAGAGGGCTATACATCCCATCCGAAGTATCGCATACTTTCACCAGTACCTTGCCCGAAGCAAATACTGAGAGAGTGTGGTTGAAAAATAAGATTACTGTATCGAGAGGCAAACATGCTACCACCCTGCCACACCGTGTGGTAATGTACTATTAATCAAGTTTCGAGGATTTTAGCGGAAAATATCTTGCGTACCTTGGTGTTTTTTTTTTTTTTTGTTTTTTTTTGATAACACTGACGCGTTTACATATTAACGTCACAGCAGAAGAATTATGTGACGTTAAATTAACCGTCTTTTTCTGGTAACCTGTCCAAGCGAAAACGAATACAGGTGGGCAGGGTACCAGACGGAGATGGGAGTAAACTTATGATGACGCCTACCTAAGAAGGCTGAAAATATCGGACAGGGAAACCAGCATTCAAGGACGACAGTCAACCACAAAACACAAAAACAAACACGCAAACAGACAAACGAAAAGGCAAAAGTAATACAAAATGCAAACGACATCACAAACACAAGAGGGTTGACAATAGGGCTACCGCCTTGGAACGGTCAGTCGCAAAGTAGGCCACTGGGGGGTTTAAACCGGTTCTAGGGTGCACCAAACCTCACACTTACCCTACTGTCATCCCATAAAAACAGGACAGTGTAAATAAAGAAATCCCCGCCATGATCTAAACTCTAACCAACAAGGCAGCATCAATAGGCAATATAAGTAAAACACAAATATGCTCGTGTAAATATAATACAAAAAAACAATAGCCTAGAAAGCCACAATGAAGGTACTCAATGACTTGGCAGAAGCCAGAGCAGTAAGAGAATACACCATTAAGGGCACGACAAGAAAGAACATGGACAAACATCAAACATCCCAATGGGCTTTAGGTAGGCGTCATCATAGGATCCACAGCCTGTCCGGTCATCGTACAATTAAAGAGGAAAGCATAGTGGCGAACTGTAAAAGGGTCCACCACCAAGCATGCAGTACGTTGCAAAATGATAGGGTCATAACCTCTTTTGATAAACTTTTTAACAAGTTTAACAAAGATAGTATGAAAGTGATCATGACCAAGAATCTTACGAAGTTTATAAATCACATCACCATAGAAGTTAGGTTGTGATAGTCCTTGTCGCAGAAGAGTCCTTAAATTACATTTATATTGGGAAAGAAGATCAAGGTTACGATAATAAAATTTTGCAAAGGTTTTACGAAGTTTATGGTAACGGTAACCCTGATTGAGTAACTTTTTAGTTATACAAAGATTACGAATATTAAAGTCTTCAACTCGAGTACAAGCTCTAGAAAAACGAATAAGTTGAGACAGATACACCCCATAAGAAGTTGCTCGGGGAACATCCCCATCCAAGTAGGGATAATTAACAATGTCAAAATTAAAATCATCTATCTTGTCATAGATTTTGCTAATTATTTTACCATTTTCAATCGAGAGATCTAAATCAAGAAAAGAAGCGTTATTATCAGATATATTTTCTTTATTAAGCCGAAGTTCTTTAGGATAAATATTATTAACCATAGTTGGAAAGAAAGGGTTGTCAATGTTCAGTATGTCATCCAGATACCGAGAGGTGTCATTAAAAGCTTCAATAACATCTGCCTGGGTATCTGGTGAAAGACTCAACATGAAATCCCTTTCATAGCAAAATAAAAACAAATCTGCGACAAGTGGTGCACAGTTTGTACCATAGGGATACCAACAATTTGTCTATAAACGGTGGTACCATATCTGACGAAAATATTATCTAATAGGAAGATGAGTGCTTCACAAGTCCATATAGTATAATTGTCTAAACTGCCGTTAGTGGAAAACGCTTTAATATTATTACATGCCAAAAATGTAGTATTTTCTCTAGCGAATGTTTTTTTAATAAGATAAATTAGCTTGTCTTTAATAAGATGATGTGGTAAAGTTGTATATAGTGTAGAGAAGTCATAAGTACTTATTGATGAAACTTTACCTTTATTGAAAATTTTATCAAGAACGTCTCATGAATTTTTTATAGACCAAAATAAATTAATCCCAGAGTTTTCATAAGTTTTATCACAATATAGTTTAAAGTGATCTTTAACGGCAGAAAGACAAGAAGTTAAAAGTTTGGAGATGTTTGTTGTGGTACTGGCACTAGAATTAGAAATAAAGCGAGCCTTATACGGATTTTTATGTTATTTAGGAATCCAGTACATGGAAGGCAGTTTATTTTGCTTATCGCTTACACCAGCCTTGAAAGTAGTTCACCGAGTGATATGTGCGGAAACAACATCATCCTCAGTAGAATTAACTGGAGTATACGAACTGGTGCTGCCGAGTTCCAGAGATAAAACATTGACGTAATGTAGGCGTCAAACAATAATTACATTATTAGCTGCTTTATCTGCAGGAACTAAAACAAATTTATTATGAAAAGCCCATTGGGACGGTGGCGTTTGATGTTTGTCCATGATCTTTCTTGTCGTGCCCTTAATGGTTTATTCTCTTACTGCTCTAGCTTCTGCAAAGTCATTGAGTACCTTCATTGTGGCTTTCTAGGCTATTGTTTTTTTGTATTATATTTACACGAGCATATTTGTGTTTTAATTATTTTGCCTATTGATGCTGCCTTGTTGGTTAGAGATTAGATCACGGCGGGGATTTCTTTATTTATACTGTCCTGTTTTAATGGGATGACAGTAGGGTAAGTGTGAGGTTTGGTTCACCCTAGAACCGGCTTAAACCCCCCAGTGGCCTACTTTGCCACTGACCGTTCCAAGGCGGTAGCCCTATTGTCAACCCTTTTTGTGTTTGTGATGTCGTTTGCATTTATTATTGCTTTTGCCTTCTTCTTTGTCTGTTTGCGTGTTTGTTTCTGTGTTTTGTGGTTTACTGTCCTCCTTGAATGCTACTTTCCCTGTCCGATATTTTTATATTTCTCTTCGTTTGGAGTGGGAGTGACCTTACCTTAACAAGGGAGTTAAGTTTGTTAGTACTAGGAGACTTAACTGTGTTTTGATTGTTTTAAATGTGATTTTCCTCCATAGTATTTATGCTTCTCGCGTTACCATAGAGCTCGCGTTGCGTCGAGATGCAAGCTGATCTCGCTATTAACAGAAATGCACTTTGGTTAACATTATACAAATTAGGCGTTACTGTTAAAGCTTATAATTATTTAAGTTATTTATGATATTGTTGAAAGTTGTGTTAAACACAGTGGATCATTTTCAGATTGTTTTGATATATCAGTTAGATTGAAGCAATGAGAAAAAATCTCTCCGATCGCACTTTTTCTGGGCGACCTAGAGTTATTTTCGTATTATCTGATTTTAAAATCATCTGACAGCCAAGAGGATTGATTGTTCTGATTAAGCCTCATCCTAATAAGAGGTTTGCTTGATTTCTGAGGTTAATAACTGGGGTAGGTGTTCCTCTTTGTGAAGTGGCTAGATTTAGAGCTTAAGGTCCTCATATCACTAACAAGGGCCAGCTAGCATCACACAGAGGCACACACACACCCGTTAATGACCTGTTTATAACATGTGTGATGAAAACAATATTATTTGTAGACATAGGCTCCTATCTAAAAGAGTATGATAATGGACCTTTGGAAACGGCCGAGCACGACACATATGAAATATTGCAATCTCGGTTTGATTGAGACTGTTCATGAGTGGTGGTGTAATATGCTAGCTACCGCTCACGCCCTCTAGCCCCGGGTTGAGCAGAACTTAATATTAATAAAATCAACAGCACAAAATGTTAACCATCCCGAAGATGGCATGCATATGGCGGTGGACATGGAGTCACCCTTCTTAAATGTATTCCCCATGTCGTACGGCATATGGTCCCAGTATCTAATAAAATGAAATGCCCCGAAGAGCGAAATAAACATAATGGAATCTAGTTGGGAGCAGCGGTTATGAAGCCTGCTTATAAAAAGCAGACAACATATCCTATGAGTGGTTAAACAATACCTAGAGCCTTGTATCGGCCGGAGTAGTGGAACCACCGAATCAAAAATTAAGTAAGAAAACAAAAGAAATTGAAAATGTACCACCGATAACTAACTATAAGTATCGGGCCCAGCGATCTCCAAAGCAAATTGCGCAAAGTAAGAATATATCTACTGTTTATTTAATTCTGTATTCGTGTTGTGTATATTACACGTTATTAAAAAGCATTTGTATGTTTCATCTACAAGAAAAAACGTATAACGTTAATATACCCAGTCATTGTCTCCGTGGCCGAGTGTTTAATAACGTTGCGTTGTAAACCTTCTCGCTTCTCACCGCTGCGGGTTCGAATCCCACTGGGAGCTCGACGTGTAGGAGAGGAAGTGTCGATTCTTATGGATGGTTGAAGATGTAGATCTACAGTACTGGTTC
>JAWPHD010012336.1:0-76511 GCA_037043455.1 Cyrtodaria siliqua
CAGTCTCATATTTTTCAAACAGTTAATTGGGCAAATGTAACACGCTACCTAATGCAGAAACGCGTTACATCGATGTTACGTTACATTAAGCATTTACATGTTCATGTGCCACTTTATCCAAGGAGAAAATTACGATACACGATAAATACGAAATATTACAGCCTCGGTTTGATTGAGACTGTTCATGAACGGTAGTGAATTATGCTTGCTACCGTTCACGCCCACTACCCACGGGTTGAGCAGAAATCAATATTCATAAAATCAATAGTACAGAATTTTAACCATCCCGAAGATGGCATGCATATGGCGGTGGACATTCTATATTTACTGTCAATATTCCATGTCCAGCGGCGTATTGTACCAGTATCTAACAAAATGCTATGCCCCGAATACTTCTTCTTGTTGTTTTTGGTTTGGACACGATTTTGATGTTCATTTTCAGATGCCATTTTTGAACTTCGACCCCATCATTTCGGTTAGAAAATGCCGCTAGCTTGTTCGTGTATTTGAGTAATTTACGACTATTTTGAGAGGTCTTGTCAGCATGTCTGCAGGCATATGAAAACTTCGGCATAGGTGTTCTTTTTGACTAATGCATGTATTTCAATGGGATCAAAACATCAAAACAAACATGTTTGGTACGGGATTTTTTGGAATAAATGGCAAGGGCCGAAATAATGTGTTACGGAAAGACGTCAAAAATCGGTATGCATGCTCTTTGTTTTTTTTATAGAAGAAAAAATAATACGTTTCACATTTTCATAACCTTTTTCTTTTTATGAAACTTAGGCACGTTTTCGTATTACTGAGTAAGAAACATTTTGTTGTTTTTGTCATTTGTTTTAAACATAAATTAACTTGTTCTTGGTATGAAAGTGTTCATTATTTCTTGTCTTCCATTATAATATATAAACATTTATTGTATACTTTCATATTGTCCCGTTTATCATATCATATGATTTGCTTTTCTGATTAGATGTATTTTCTTTCGTAGCGGTGGTTCTAGTTGCAATAAGCAAGAGATGCATTCTAACTACTCTATCAGGTGACAGTGATTCTGGTAATATCACGTGATAGTGATCTTTTTATACCTAAGCTGTTCTCTATGACTAACATTCCGCGAGGAAAAGTTGTTGAACATGATTTGTGTTTTACACATATACATGTATATTGCGGCTTTGAAGTGGATATGGTGTAAGACCGCTGAAATTCAGCCCATTGAACATATTGAAAGATAAACCATTTTTGAAATCAGTCACAAGTTCCACAACATTCGTTTACTTAAATACACTTTATGTGAATCACACACACTGGGTTTGTACACAGTCCAATATATAGAAAAACAACACCGTTTCTGTATTTCTGTATTTCTGTATTTCTCTCGATTGAAAATGGTGAAATAATTACCAAAATCTATGACAAGAGAGATGATTTAAATTGTGATATTGTTAATTATCCCCACTTGGATGGGGATGTTCCCCGAGCAACTTCTTATGGGGTGCATGTATCTCAACTTATTCGTTTTTCAAGAGCTTGTACTCGAGTTGAGGACTTTAATATTCGTAATCTTTGTATAACTAAAAAGCTACTCAATCAGGGTTACCGTTACCATAAACTTCGTAAAACCTTTGCAAAATTTTATTATCATAACCCTTGCTTGAATTCACCAACCATTCTTGAGAATATTCTTAGACTTAAACCCAAGTATGCAAATTTCAATCACACATATTTCTATAAGTTCAAAGGATAAACGTTCATAAGAAGCTGCTTTGTATAAATATGACCAATTCTAATGAATATCAACTTCATACGATTGTTTATCTATTAAGGTCTTGGGAACATTTGTGAATGAAAGTTTAGTACTTGAGCTCAAGTCTAAGAATAATCTTAAGAATGGTTGGTGAATTTCAAGCCTGATCTTCTTTCCAAATATAAAAGTAATTTAAGGACTCTTCTGCGACAATGGCTATCACAACCTGACTTCTATGGTGATGTGATTTATAAACTTCATAAGATTCTTGGTCATGATCACTTTCATACTTTCTTTGTTAAACTTGTTAAAAGGTTTATCAAAATAGGTTATGGCTCTATCATTTTGCAACGTACTTCTTGGTGGTGGACCCTTTTACAGTTCGCCACTATGCTTTCCTCTTTCATTGTACGATGACCGGACAGGCTGTGGACCTTTGATGACGCCTACCTAAAGCCCATTGGTACAGTGGCGTTTGATGTTCGTCTATGATCTTTCTTGTCGTGCCCTAAATGGTTTATTCTCTTGTTGCTCTGGCTTCTACCAAGTGATTGAGTACCTTCATTGTGGCTTTCTAGGCTATTGTTTTTTTGTATTATATTTACACGAGCATATTTGTGTTTTACTTATATTGCCTATTGATGCTGGCTTGTTGGTTAGAGATTAGATCATGGCGGGGATTTCTTTATTTACACTGTCCTGTTTTAATGGGATGACAGTAGGGTAAGTGTGAGGTTTGGTGCACCATAGAATCGGTTTAAACCCCCCAGTGGCCTACTTTGCCACTGACCGTTCCAAGGCGGTAGCCCTATTGTCAACCATTTTGTTTTTGTGATGTCGTTTGTATTTATTATTACTTTTGCCTTCTTGTTTGTCTGTTTGCGTGTTTGTTTCTTTGTTTTGTGGTTGACTGTCCTCCTTGAATGCTACTTTCCCTGTCCGATCTTTTTATATTTCTTTTAACATTTCATTTCTACTTAACATCTGTACTCTTACTCTCCAAAGACATATACCTGACAAACACAGTAAAATACTTTGCTGTTCATGAAAACAGACATAAGACTTTAATATCAGGTTAAATTTAACTATAAAATTAATTCTATTTTGAGAAAGCACATGCAACTTCGAAACATGCAGATTTTCCATGGAATTGTTTTAGCATCCTACGACCCGGAAGTACTTTCCTGACTGGTTTGGCACCATTTGGAATAGGTTGTAGGACTACCTTCTATGGCGAGAAACATTAATATCATGTCATTATGTCAACGCATGACAATAAAACAAAACAAGAGGCCCAAGAGTGCCTGTATCGCTCTACTGGTTATATGGAGTTTTACAGTTGGGATAAGAATATTAGTTGTTGTGGCACTTATGACAAAACCCTTTTCCCTGCATTGAGCAAATTGGCATTCGAACATAAATTACTGAAAGTCCCCCAGTTACCCATGTAGAGTGAACCCTTAACGCTAGAGTAACAAAACTCGTTTTATAAATGCATCCAAATTGTGTGTGTTATGTCACGGTTCATAGATATCTAACAGGTAGATTGATGCTGCATTGTCCGGCCGGTTAACGCAGTCGGAAGAGCATCGGAACGGTAGGCTTTGTAGTGATCATCTCTATCAAGTTTCGTTGAAAATCCAGTCAGGGGTATCAGGAGAACTAATCGGGACAGAGTTTGTGTATTAAAACCTTTTAAAGCGTCACAGCTCCACCAAAAATCATTCAAGCGGCACACGACAATGATATGCGCAACTATGCTTGGTACTAATCATTCCTGCAAGTTTCACTGAAATTCAGCCAGAGGTTCAGGAAAACTAGTCCGCATAACGTTTAGGTATAAGGGGCCATAACTCTTACAAAAATCATTCAACCAGAACACGGCGATGATATGCGCAACTGGGCTCGGTACTGATAATTTCTGCCAAGTTGCACTGAAATCCAGACAGGGTTCAGGAGAACTAGTCTGGACATAGTTTGGTTAATAAAACCTTTAAAACACAGAACTGGAACATGGCGATGATATGTGCGACTATGATTGGTAATCATCATCCCCTGAAATCCGGCCAGGGTATTAGGAGAACTTGTCGGGACAAAGTTTGTGCATAGCAACTTTTAAGGAGAAACAACTCCAACAAAAATCATTCAACCGGAACACGACAATAATATGCACAACTAGGCTTGGTACTGATCATTCCTGCCAAGTTTCATTGTAATCCAGCCAGAAGCTCAGGAAAACTAGTCCGGATAAAGTTTGTGTATAATGACACGTAACTCTTGTCAAAAAGCATTCAACAGGAACGCAGTGATAACACCAACAACTAGGATTTCTTGCTTGCCAAGTTTCGTTGAAATCTGTCCAGGGGTTCAGGAGAACTAGTGCGGACAAAGCTTGTATACTAAAACCTTTAACGGGCCATAACTCTGCTAACAATCATTCAACCGGAACACGGCGAAGATATGCTACTACGCCTGGAACGGTTCATCCCTAAAAAGTTTCGTTGAAATCCGGCAGGAGTTTAGAAGAGACTAATCTGGACAAAGTTTGTGAATTAAAACTTTAAAAAGGCCATAACTCCGCCAAAAATCATTCAACCGAAACATGGCAATGATATGCACAACTAGGCTGGATACTGATCAACCTTGCCAAGTTTCGCTGAAATCCGACCAGGGGTTCTGAAGAACTAGTCCGGAAAATGTTTGTGCATTAAAACCTGCAAAGGGCCATAACTCCGACGAAAATCTTTCAACCGGAACCCAGCGATGACATGCATAACTAGGCTTGGGACTGATCATTCCTGCAAAGTTTCTTTGAACTCCGGCCAGTGGTTCAAGAGAACCAGTCCGGACAAAGTTTGAGTACTAAAACCTTTAAAGGGTTATAACTCAGCCAAAATCATTTAACCGGAACACGGTGACGATATGCACAACTAGGCTTGATACTGATCATCCCTGCAAAGTTTCGTTGAAATCTAACCAATTGAATGCCCTATCGTCTTAACGAGGCAAATACAGGATTTTAAAGTAAATCAAGTGCCATAACTCTGGTGTTACTAATCCGATTTGGCTGGTTTTTGTACTTTTCCAAGCTTTCATTAATATTAATACTCTGATAAAGTTTGGTAAGGATCGGATAAAAAATGGAGGCCCTACCACCTTAATGAGACAAAATACAGCATTTTAATTGAGATAATGTTTAACTAAATCAAGGGCCATAACTCCGGTGCTACTGGTTCGATCTGGCGTTCGAACATGTCCGAGCTTTTATTAATATTAACAATATGTGCAAGTTGGGAAATATCAAATAAATGAAGTTGTTAGAGGTGTACCGGAAGTAAATCAAATCCCATTGAGTCCAATGCAATATTGAGCAAGCTTTTAGTTATCCATTTTCCAAAATGAAGTTCAAACTAAGAGTCACTTACATGTTCTTAGTCATGAGACCTGCCTCTCTAGAAAACTGCTGAGAATAGTAGGGGTCATGTGGCATATAAGAAAATAAAATTCTGATCTTTGTTGATACCGTGAACAAACTGCGTTCATTCGGCACCTCTTAAATGTGTTCTACTTTCACTTTCAAAACTGTCAAGTTGACAAATAAAATCATCATACAACCATGCAAATGGTTTTTAGCTATCACAAACAAGTCAATAAAGTCATTTCAGCCAGAAAAACAGGCCTTAAATACTCAAAAATGCCTTTTATCACAAAAAAAGTTAGGGATTATATATTTGGGAACTCCTTTCGACTACACCAGGCATGAATACCACAGTGATTTATTTCCTGTATGCCTATAAGAACCCCTAATTGTGAGTGAATTTTAAAAACCTCTGTTCTGGCAAAGCCTAGAATACAGCGAATAAAAAAAATCATACATTCTGGCGTTTCGGTTGAGTATTGATCAAGATATGGGCGTTTCAAAAATGTACAGTGCAGTCGACAGCGATGAAAAATCTGTAAAAATGTTCACAGTTTTACCTATCTTAACTGTTATATAAAATGACACTGGGCATATCTGTACTTAGTCTAATGGACAAAATGCTTAAAAAAGTCAGTAAACCTGAAGAAATCAAGATGTTTACTTCCCAAAAGTGCTATATAAGTGCAAAATATAATGATTTTCATGCCAAATTCAGATTTACAAGGCAATTTGGTGTATTTGTGGCATCATACCTTAATTTGGTGGCACAACATGCATATATAAACATCCCAATTACTCATAAATGCAAGTCTGGTACTAGCTTTATGATTAAAAGATAAGTTTCTATAACTGGACAGCATACTTTGCCTACAGTACTCTCTGACATTTTCTCAGAAAGTTCAATTTTAGGGGGTAAGGGGAAAGATTTGGTGGTGTCACACCTATACAACTACACTTTTGCAAATTATAATGCTGGATTATCATTGCAAATACAAATATCTACATGTTAACAACAAACAAGCCTAGTTTTGTTGAAAAATGTCTCTCCAGGTCATCATTTAAAGACTTCAAAAATCTGAAACTCCAAATTAAAGCTTTCCGAGGCAAAAAACATGCGAAAAAAATCAAAACGCGTTTTAAAACACCGTGAAGTATTTTTTGTCGGAGCTATAGTCATTGCGAAAAGTAAAATACTGTTTAGGTAAGAATCCGAGAGAAAATGAATATTCACATTACGCCGCCTTAAAGGTGTACCGGAAGTAAATCAAATCCCATTGCAATATTGAGCAAGCTTTTTAGTTATCCATTTTTCAAAATGAAGTTCAAACTAAGATTCACTTACATGTTTTTAGTCATGACACCTGCCTCTCTAGAAAACTGCTGAGAATAGCAGGGGTCATGTGGCATATAAGAAAATAAAATTCTGATCTTTGTTGATACCGTGAACAAACTGCGTTCATTCGGCACCTCTTAAATGTGTTCTACTTTCACTTTCAAAACTGTCAAGTTGACAAATAAAATCATCATACAACCATGCAAATGGTTTTTAGCTATCATAAACAAGCCAATAAAGTCATTTCAGCCAGAAAAACAGGCCTTAAATACTCAAAAATGCCTTTTATCACAAAAAAAGTTAGGGATTATATATTTGGGAACTCCTTTCGACTACACCAGGCATGAATACCACAGTGATTTACTTCCTGTATGCCTTAGAGTGTTCACAAGGCAGAAAATGGCGATTGTCAGCAAAACAAAGGCCATAACTCTAGTGCAACTAATCCGATCTGGCTGGTTTTCAGACTTGTCCGACAGTCCACTAATATCAACAATCTCTGCACGTTTGGTAAAGATCGAATAATAAATAAAGGTGATAGAGTGTTCACCAGGCAGAATAAGGGCCATAACTCATGTGTTACTTGTCCGATCTGGTTTTCGAACTTGTCCGAGCTTTCATTGATATAAAGACCCTGGCAAAGTTTGGTAAAGATCTATACTGAAGGTGCCAGAGTGTTCACAAGGCAAAGGTTAACGGACGACCGACGACGGACAACTCGCTATCCCATAAGCTCTGCTAGAGATAAAAACATCACACTTTTGATTTTAATGAATGGCCACTGTGTTTAACATGTTTTGTTTACTATTAATCGACGTTTTCCCATTGGACTATTTATAAATATATGATTTCAGCTAGAAGAACATTTTTCATGACTGTTATTTTAATTTTTTTCGTTATAATATCTGGCTTGTAAAGAAACACTATTTTATGCTTTATTAATTAGAATACGCACAGTACATGATGTAACCAGGCGAAATACAATATTTAGCTTGCATTGATGTTCTATATTGGAGTCCTGTCCCGGCAGAAGTAAGCTATTACTTCTGAGTCAGATGCGATTTTAGCTTTTTTCTTTACTGCAGTAACACTTTTACAATGTTGCTCTACCCAGGTAATACAATAATTATCCGTCTGTTGTCGCTTTAACCCGTATCTCTGTGCAATTTGGACCACCTCTACTGAGTCTGACGTAGATCTAAAATGCACTTCTCATAAACAGCACGAAGATGCAGGTCATCAGGTGGTTTGTTATGTTTTCGTATAAACAGTTTCTATTTGCAACACTTTGCAATAAATCGAAGGTAAAACAGGATCAAAGTCTACGATATCAAGGAATGTAAGTGTACAATAATTTCTATTTTCTCGCACATATTTTAATATTGGGTTTGTGTTTACCAATAACACATATTAGGCAATATATATTTCCATTTTAGTACAAGCATGTATAAAAGTCGAACATGACAAAAACAAGCATACAAACCAAATAGAAGCCAGTATAGTTTCATATTTAGTACAATTCAAATTTTTTTTTAGAAAGAGTATCACGTGACAGTGATGCTAGTACCCTCGTCTCGATACCTAAGTTCTACTTTATGACTGACATCCCACGGGGAAAAGCTGTTCATATCTGTAAAAAGATGCTTTGTGTTTTAAGCGTAAATTGCGTGATTGAATTCATGATGAGTTATGTTATCCTTCGACGATACACACTTATATCATGCCCGTGACTAGAATACTAATTGCATTGATCCCGCATGACAAGATATGAAAAAACAGGTCACTTTTAATTTAGTTAATGGATTCTGTATAATGCACATTTTGTTTACTAGGAATAGGGTGTTTCAAATCTGACGATTTATTTGTATATGATTTTTAAGGGATTACATCAGGCTTTTTCCGAAAGAATTTAACATTCGAAATGTCCCCATTCATGACGAAAGATTACAAAATCCCATTTGACAATAAAAGGAAAAACAGTACACTTTTAATTTAATTAATGGACACTGTGTTATTTACGTTTTGCTGACTACGAATCAGATGTTTCCCATTTGGCATATTTATATATGAGTTTTCTAGAAAAATCTAAACATTCTAAAATATCCGAATTCATGACCAAAAACATAATAACAAGCGAAGTGTGGCGTTAGTCGATTTTGCTCGTAACCTGAACTCCTCCTTCATTAGTCTAAGGATAGTGTTCTTATTTGGCACATAGGATGCATAGATGACAACGAAGGTTTCGGATCTAGGGTCTGAAAAAATGTCTTGACAGTAACTATGACAATTTGAAAGCAAAACTAGTTCATTTTTGTTTTTCAGAACTAGTACACTCTTTAACTTGTATGAAGTGAAATCTTTTGATTTTATTAAAAACGAATTTTGATAAACGTTTTCAGAGAGATACTCTTAAAACATATCGCTAAATGTATCATTTACACAAAGTGATATGATAATTGCATTTTACAAAAGTCAATCTATTTTAGAAGTATATTCAATACTAAAGACCATCATAAAACTTATATTGCAAAAGCAACCATAATGGTGAAGATAGTTTTAAACATTTAGAAGAAAATAGCAGACGCAGACGACCAATTACATAAAAAAAATGCAATCTGAATTTGTTCGTTACGAGCATACTATGATATGATAACGGTCTAGTGAATGTGTTTTCCCCGCCACAGTAATGATCAATTAATATTTTGTTTATATAAAATCCTTTTGAATTTGATTTTTACATTCAAATGCACACACACACAGAGTTTCGTTTCATATTATCAATTAACAATTAGAGATCCTTTAATCTATTATATATAGCCTATATTTCACTTTTTTTTGTTTTTCTCTACATCAGGGAGGGCCGCGGTGTGTCTGTGGATAGCACATGCGACACTGAATCCGGAGATGACGGGTTCAAGTATCACTCCAGAGTCAATCCTTCCCGCAAGGTTCCCGGATTCAGTATATCCTTTCCATACCTCTCATGCGTGATATTTGTTAAAATGTGTAAATTACTGTTTTGCCAATATTTCGGGTTGATCTGAAAGTTTGGATTCAGCGATGACGTCGAAGGAATGACCTTCCCCAAACCTTAGATCTTTCACTCTGTTTTATTTATGTCAAACATTCATTTTTGTGATAACTATTTCTTTTTGTGCAAACCTGACTACTTTTTTTATTCATTGGCAATACGATGTTTTTTTTATAAGAAGTTGTATTTGCTCGGACTTCCTTCCATATCTATAACCCAATATGCAATACAAATACTAAATAAACACAAGGTGGAACTCTACCGTTGGATGTTTCATGGCAGTAGCACTCTCATCATTTGTAAACTTTGCCTTTTTTGCCAATAGAAACACTAACACTAAAGTAAGTTTTTGCTTTTCTGGTGTTTAATTTCCATAATGCTTTTAAATGATGTCTTTATTGCCTGACAATTGTTTCCTAAAACCACAAAGCGGCACCATTATATTTTCGTGAAATATAAATCACATCATTTTATTCGAAACATGGTGAGTCTCACGCTATACTAATTTGGGTTGGGCGATTTAGTTCTAAGATAATGATAACCAAAAATACCATACTAGTAAGTCGAATACTTTTTAGCACATGTAAGACCATCTATGACTGTCCATTATTTTTATAACTAAGCGTTATATACTTGTAGACCGTTTAGCGAGAAACAGTCATGTATTAAACTGAAAGTAAACATAAAATATATCATCGGATAATCGAGGAAAATCTGCAAACTGTTGAACAAAATCCCTTATGATTGGAGTTCTACTGTTTTCATTCTCACTGATTCACAGGCGAAATAAGAACACTCCAACGTCTTTAACTCAAAAGTGAGTACTACAACACACGTGGTATTAAAAGTCGAACGACATGAAGTATTCACAGAACGAAGTCAACAAAACACGTATTAAAACAAACAACATGATATTAGGAAGCACGGCATCACAACAACACATCAGTCTTATCCTATTTTTAGACAATTTTTTGGTATCCCTATGGGTACGAACTGTGCGCCTCTTGTTGCAGACTTGTTCTTGTATTGCTATGAAAGAGATTTCATGTTGAGTCTTTCATCTGATACTCAAGCAGATGTATTTGAAACCTTTAATGACACCTCTCGGTATTTGGATGACATATTGAACATTGACAATCATTTCTTTTCTACTATGGTAATAACATCTATCCTAAAGAACTTCAACTCGACAAAGCTAACATTTCTGATAGTGTCGCTTCTTTTCTTCGTTTACATCTCTCTATTAAAAATGGCGAAATAATTAGATTTTAAAATTAGATCCGGGTAGATACAACAGTGTTAAGCTCGTGCAGGTCAACTATACCCAATGAAGTGCGGATCCAGGATTAAAGTTAAGGTGGTTGGGTGGGTGGGGGAGGGGGGATGAAATATTGAACGGCGGGCTAGGGTTCCGCGGCCCCTGAACCAGCCCTTGACCCAATACTATAAAATGGGAATATATTCGGACAGAGATAATCTAATCTTAAAGGGACACACGGCAATCTTGATTTTTTAAAAACTCACGGCGTCCCGTTAGTTTTTCTCTTAACTTGCATTTGTTCAGAGATCAATAGTAATTGTTAGAATAGTTCAAAGCAAATTGTTTTTACACATTATTGACTTTTGATAATATTGCACCAATAATATATTTAAGAAAATGTGTAAAATAAGGAAGGAAATAGAATTCACATCTTTTTATTTAATTAAATGCAAGCAGTTTTAAAGTCAAAATGATACAGTATTAATAAATCGTTGTACTAGTTTTAATGCCTGATATAAAACTCAAGATTGCCATGTTTCCTTTAATATTTGATTATAGTCGAATTATTTGAGTATTTGTAAGGAAAGCGTGACCAAGTCTGAGTTATGAGTGTGGTTTCACGTTGACTAGTTCTAATAGGTATTGTATAGCTACATGAATCAAAGTATCTTGCCCATAAAGGACGCTAAGTATGGCATGATTCTGCTCGGAAAACATATACATATCCATTCCTTCTACGTTATACTTTAATCAGTTTCTTTAAAGCACTTTACAAAATAGAAATGATAGTTGTTGTTTTCCCAGAGAAAGTGTTGTATTAGTAGTTTTCTTGTGGTACCTGTATACTTAGTATGAATTGGTTGCTTCAAAGACTGATCTAAAATGTAAACAATTTTATTAGATCCTGGGACCATACGCTGCTGGATATAGGGAATGAAATAAAGATACAAATATTGCTATATCCACCGCCATATGTTTGCCATCTTCGGGATGGTTAAAATTATGTACTGTTGATTTTTATGAATATTGAGTTCTGCTCAGCCCGGGGCTAGAGGGCGCGAGCGGTAGCTAGCATATTTCACTACCGCTCATGAACAGTCTCAATCAAACCGAGACTGCAATATTTCGTATGTGTCGTGCTCGGCCGTTTCCAAAGGTCCATTATCATATTCTCTTTTACATACTAGAACTATTGATCATGGTGATTTTTCTTACAGCCATTGAGAGGACATGGAACTTTCGAAATAGCTTCAAATTGTCCAGTTAGTATTTAAATACTCAAAAACTCGACTTCTATAGTGGCCGTTGCTTTTCTTTTAAATAGAAATGTTCAAGTTGAGATCTATGTTTATCAAAGTATAACTGTGAGAATTCAATGTTTTATATAAAAATACGTTTCCCGTTAATTACGTAACAATCTATTAAATAGTTGCCATTTACTATAATAGTATAATGGTATGGTCTAAAACCATATGACGAAAATATACACTATAACAAAAATCAAACATTCTAAAACTAAGTTTCTTTTAAATTCTGAAAGTTTTCTTGCCGTGTCCACATCCCTTCTGGGCAACTATGTAATGTAATTATATAATTCATGTCATATCGCGGTTTCTCACGCTGTTATGTTTGACACGTTTATAATTCATGTCATATCGCGGTTTCTAACGCTGTTATGTTTGACACACTTTATTGGGTTTGTCTGCAGTGGAAGGACTACTAGAATAATTACAGACGATCTTTGTCTGGAAATTAAATAGTAAATTTCCGTTTTTATTGAGAGCAAATTGTGTTTCCGACGTCTTTATGTGGTGTGTTTAGTTCCTCCCGGCATATTTCCATATGTTGCCATGGTGATGGAAGTGTTATGACATTCTTTAGACCGCTAATTCTGTCAAGCTTTCATTCAATTAGTAGGAACAGTAAATGTATGTGTATCCCTCCCTGAAATAGTTACTTCTGTCCGCAGGGTGTCTGGTAGGGAAGGAAAATGCACGAAATTAATTAAATGGAAAAACGCCAGTGATTGTTTTTTTCAATATACGCTGCTCACACATTTTCCTTGTTTCAATGCACACCTTATTTCAAACTGGTAAAAAGCGTCATATGTAGTGTAGCTTAGCACTTTAGATCAGCATGCCTCTGAGCTGTCCCTATATTACATATTAGGATGTGTTTACAATTCCTTGTAAATTGATTAATAGGTTGTTGAGGTCTTTATTTGCATGTATGTATGGAAGACAGCTGCGGCCATTTCGACTTTAGGACGTTTCTATCTATTGTTAACCACAACCTGGAGACTCGAAAGTGAAAAGTCGCAAAGTCGAAAAAACGAAATCCCGAAGACTTTGCATCGAAAGACTTGCAATGGTTCGCCTTTGAGTTTGAGATGTGTCGTCTTCAGATTGGCGTGCAAGATATAGATAATACCATATTTACGTACTTCTTTCGCATATTTTATCGAAAAAAATACAATCCAGTTGTTTAAAAAAAGACATCCACAGTGTGACATTACCGAATCAAAAACCACTGACAAAGTTTCACTTGTCCGGACAGTCGAACAATGCTTAATTTCGAGCCCCTGACACTTAATTAGTATTTACATAGTTTAATAGTTTATTTAAGAACTGTATAAATCTATTAATTAATATTAACATAGTTTAATAGTATATTTAAGAACGGTATAACGGTATTAGAACGGTAAATGTCTATGATTTTCTATCTGCCGACCTATTTGATTGTTGCTTATTTTGGTAACATTTGAGAAGACAGTATATGTAGTAGGCTGCCAAATTAAAAAAACATATATATATATATTAAAAAAGTTAAATAAACGTCAGTTTTCATCAATAATTCAATATATTAACAATGGTCATTTTGCTCACTGGTGCTAATAAAAAATAAAATTAACATAGTTTAATAGTGTATTTAAGAACGGTATAGATCTATTAGAACGGTAAATGTCTATGATTTACTATCTGCTGACCTATTTGTTTGTTGTTTATTTTGGTAACATTTGAGAAGACAGAGTACGTAGTAGGCTGTCAAATTAAAAATATGTATTAAAAATGTTAAATAAACGCCAGGTTTCATCAGTTATTCAATATATTAACAATTGTCATTTTGCTCACTGGGGCTAATAAAAATGACAGTGTATATATTAGTTAATGCAAGATATAGAGTTGGAAACCTGAGCTGGCAAACCTGCATATGTCACACATACTCATGCTTGCTTACCTCACATCACTCTATTCGAGCGAGTCTCCTACTTTTCTTTCTTGCTTTTGTTCGTTGCTTCCAAATGATCCCCATTTCAGTATTTTTGGCATTTACAGTAGCATTCGTTATTGTTGTGTTTCGGATGTAAAAGGTCGGGCCGACTACGAACCAGTAGTGACATTACTTGGCATTTTGGGTCATCGAGCCCGGTTTCTACGGCTTTAAAGTAATATACCGCTTACGCTGGAGCTAGGGGGTGATGGTGGGCATGAGATGTGTTGGACATTATATTAACTGTCACGAATAAACTAAATAAAACCGAGTCTGCTTTTCTTGTCTCTTGTTTGTGTTTGTTGCTATTCAGTATTGTTTCACCTTTGTTCTGCATTTGCTATTTAAAAGGCAGTATTGTCTAAGATTTTCTCTCAATATAACTCTCGAAAGTTTCTGTTTTTGCTGCATAGGGAAGACATTTATCATTTTACTGGTGGAATTTTGAACATTGGAAACTGCAATAAACGCATTATTTGATCTCTGTGCAAATTATACACGTGACAGCTATAACAAGTTAGCGAAACCAAATCTTAAATAATGATGTCTTTTTGTTTGCGCATCACGCATGCTCCAAGTTATTTTTTTTCAATGTTTGCTGGCGTATAATAACAGTGTTAACAGACATCCATATCGCCCAGAGTCAATATATATTTGTTTTAATTCCCAATGCCCATATGGTAAAGCTACATTTTAGGTACTGAGAGCTGGACATACAATGTAAGTTGTAAGAATTTGTGTTATGTTCAATCTCTCGTAAATGTGTGTAAAAAATACATAAAAATCCATGTCATTAAAAACCAAAATATTCCCAGCGGGTTTATATTGTGCTAGATCAAAACCTGGTGTTTGGGACTCGAAACACATCGAAACCGTGCGCCTACGGCTCTTGGTTTCGATGGTCTTCAAGTCCCGCCCACTAGGTATTTATCTGGGACAATATAAACCCGCTGGAAATATTTAATTTCTTAAACGAATTATACATAGCGAACATGACGATACTAATGCTATATGTCTGTACTGATTATGTTGATACTGAATCTACACCTTTCAACAAATATCGCTTGCTTTTATGTTTATAATGAACGATGTATAATACTGTTCACAGGTGCTTTACGTATATACACAGTGTTGTATTATGTGTATGATTGATCAATAATCTAGTGGAGCAAATAGATACATCTGACAATTTAATGAGATATCACTTTTTCTAAATCGATGAATCAATTGATTATACGCATATTATTCCATAAAGGATAACCTGGCATACTATAAAACTCTCTGTGATACCCATTCATGGACATCCGGTTTCTGTCCGACATCGTGATACTTGTTCTATTCATATGTGACACTTTCTATCGTGTTTGTTAAGTAGTAAAGGCGTCGGATTGGCTCCACGACTGTGCATGCTCGGCCGCCATTTTGTTTTCTAAAAAAGAACATGTTAGGTCACGCGCGGCTTCATTTGCATAATAATGTATATTGTATAGTGGGTAGAGGGGATTAGTGGCAGGATGTTCTAACAAGAGGTATTGACATTTAGACTTAATCTGTGGACATTTTAGAGACAGGATGTCTGAGTTACTTTTGTATAAAAACCGTAAAGGGGATTACTGCCAGGATGTTGGAACAAAAGGTATTGACACGGTGAATTGACATCCGACCGCAATAGAAAACATGAACAAAAGACAGAAACAAACACGCAAACAGACAAACAAGAAGGCAAAAGTAATAATAAATGCAAACGACATCACAAACACAAAAAGGTTGACAATAGGGCTAGTGTAAATAAAGAAATCCCCGCCATGATCTAATCTCTAACCAACAAGGCAGCATCAATAGGCAATATAAGTAAAACACAAATATGCTCGTGTAAATATAATACAAAAAAAATAGCCTAGAAAGCCACAATGAAGGTACTCAATGACTTGGCAGAAGCCAGAGCAACAAGAGAATAAACCATTCAGGGCACGACAAGACTCGTACTTCTATAGATAGGGTTGACATGTGACATCTTTAAATAGAAAAAATGGACAAATCAGATGGGTGGGTAAGTACCACTAAATTCTCTGTATATATTCGTAATGCCTTTATACGTTCACAATCAATTATTTACATTATATTTTAAATGGAACATTATTATTACGTCTGTTTTTAGTGGAAACAGTAATTTTACCAAATAAGAACAAAGCTGAACACATTTAGACTGTGAATCAAGAATCCCACGATAGATTATCGAATATGCCCCTGATAACTGGATGTAATAAGTCCATGGTTGAAGACATTCAACATGTATCCAAGTCGGATGTTTACATCACGATGTTTAATCCTTTTACAGTTTTCCCATTGTTGGATTCAGAAACTATCAAGCATTTCCAACAACCACTGACATTTCTAAAATTCAAGAAATCTAAACACATCCATGGTCACTTATGACATATACTCTATCTTTAATAGAAGTCGTATACTTCATTACAAGTATTATACATGTAATAACAGGATTGAGGAGGCGGAGGAGGAGGAAGAGGATTTAGGAGGAGAAGGATTGAGGAGGAGGAGGAAGAGATTGAAGAGGAGGAGGAGGATTGAGGAATATTAGGAGGATTGAGGAGGAGGAGGATTGAGGAGAAGGTGTTAGGGTATTGTCGGGGTACTGTGAGGGTACTGTGGGGTAATGGCTCAAATTAATTGAAAATTTTATCTGAGCGATGCTGAGGAGTTTTGTTGAGTTCCACGGACTTTTAGCTGGATCCAGATGAGGTATCAAATTAATTGAAAAGTTTCCAACCCCACTGGTCAGTCCTACTCCACCAGTCAGTCCCACTCCACCAGTCAGTCCCACTCTACCAGTCAGTCCTACCCTGACAGCCAGTCCTACTCCACCAGTCAGTCCTTCTCCACCAGTCAGTCCCACTCTACTTGTCAGTCCTACCCCACTGGTCAGTCCTACTCAACCAGTCAGTCCCACTCTACCAGTCATACCTGTTACCACCAGTCATACCTGTTACCACCAGTCACAGTCATACAACCAGTCATACCTGTAACCACCAGTCGTAGTGTTACCACAAGTCACATTCGTCACCACCAGTCATAGTGTTACTACCAGTCATACTTGATACTAGCAGTCATAGTGATACCACCAGTCATAGTGTCTCTACCAGACATATCTGATACTACCAGTCATAGTGTCACCACCAGTCACACCCGTCACCACCAGTCATAGTGTTACTACCAGTCCTACTTGATACTAGCAGTCATAGTGATACCACCAGCCATACCTGTCACTACCAGTCATACTCTTATCACCAGCCATACCTGTCACTACCAGTCATAGTCTTACCACCAGTCACACCTGTTACTACCAGTCATAGTGATACCACCAGTCATATTCGTCACCACCAGTCATAGTGTTACTACCAGTCATACTTGATACTAGCAGTCATAGTGATACCACTAGTCATATCTGACACTACCAGTCATAGTCGTACCGCCAGTCATATCTGCCACTACCAGTCATCGTCTTACCACCAGTCTCACCTGTAACTACCAGTCATAGTGATACCACCAGTCACATTCGTCACCACCAGTCATAGGGTTACTACCAGTCATACTTGATATACTAGCAGTCATAGTGATACCACCAGTCATATCTGACACTACCAGTCATAGTCGTACCGACAGTCATATCTGCCACAACCAGTCATAGTGTTACCACCAGTCACACCTGTTACCACCAGTCATATCTGATACTACCAGTCATAGTGTTGCTACCAGTCAAATCTGATACCACCAGTCATAGTGTTACTACCAGACATATCTGATACCACCAGTCATAGTGTCACCACCAGTCACACCCGTCACCACCAGTCATAGTGTTACGACCAGTCCTACTTGATACTTGCAGTCATAGTGATACCACCAGTCATATCTGACACTACCAGTCAGACCTGTTACCACCAGTCATGGTTATAGCACCTAGTCACACCTGTCACCCCCAGCCATACCTGTCACCACCAGTCATATCTGCCACTACCAGTCATAGTGTTACTACCAGTCATATCTGATACCACCAGTCATAGGGTCACCACCAGTCACTCCGTTCACAACCAGTCATACTGTTACCATCAGTCACACCTGTTACCACCAGCCATATCTGTTACTACCAGTCATACTCTTATCACCAGCCATACCTGTCACTACCAGTCATAGTCTTACCACCAGTCACACCTGTTACTACCAGTCATAGTGATACCACCAGTCACATTCGTCACCACCAGTCTTAGTGTTACTACCAGTCATACTTGACAGGTGTGACTGGGTGATATAACCATGACTGGTGGTAACAGGTGTGACTGGTGGTATACTCTTGCCACCAGTCATATCTGCCACTACCAGTCATAGTCTTACCACCAGTCACACCTGTTACTACCAGTCATAGTGATACCACCAGTCATATCTGACACTACCAGTCATAGTCGTACCACCAGTCATATTTGCCACTACCAGTCATCGTCTTACCACCAGTCTCACCTGTTACTACCAGTCATTTACCACCACTCATACCTGTTACCACCAGTCATACCTGTTACCACCAGTCTACCACCAGTCTACCACCAGTCATGGTTATATCACCCAGTCACACCTGTCACCCCCAGCCATACCTGTCACCACCAGTCATATCTGCCACTACCAGTCATAGTGTTACTACTAGTCATATCTGATACTAGCAGTCATAGTGATACCACCAGTCATATCTGACACTACCACTCATAGTCGTACCGCCAGTCATATCTGCCACTACCAGTCATCGTCTTACCACCAGTCTCACCTGCTACTACCAGTCATAGTGATACCACCAGTCACATTCGTCACCACCAGTCATAGTGTTGGCTCAAATTAATTGCAAATATTACCCTAACGATACTGAGGAGTTTCGTTGAGTTCCACGGACTTTTGGCTGGATCCAGATGACGTAGGAGGGTGAACCCATGGCTCAAATTAATTGCAAATATTACCCTAGCAATACTGAGGAGTTTCGTTGATTTCCACGGACTTTTGGCTGGATCCAGATGAGGCATGAGGGTGAACCCATGGCTCAAATTAATTGAAATATTACCCTAACGATACTGAGGAGTTTCGTTGAGTTCCATGGACTTTTAGTTGGATCCAGATGAGGTATGAGTGTGAACCCATGGCTCAAATTAATTGAAAATATTACCCTATCGATACTGAGGAGTTTCTTTGAGTTCCACGGACATTTGACTGGATCCAGATGAGGTAGGAGGGTGAACCCATGGCTCAAATTAATTGCAAATATTACCCTAACGATACTGAGGAGTTTCGTTGAGTTCCACGGACTTTTGGATGGATCCAGATGAGGCATGAGGGTGAACCCATGGCTCAAATTAATTGCAAATATTACCCTAACGATACTGAGGAGTTTCGTTGAGTTCCACGGACTTTTAGCTGGATCCAGGTGAGGTAGGAGGGTGAACCCATGGCTCAAATTAATTGAAAATATTATCTAAACGATGCTAAGGAGTTTCGTTGAGTTCCACGGACTTTTGGCTGAATCCAGATGAGGTATGAGGGTGAACCCATGGCTCAAATTAATTGTCCATAAGCGATAAGCGATGCTGAGGAGTTTAGTTGAGTTCCACGGAATTTTGGCTGGATCCAGATGAGGTATGAGGGTGAACCATGGCGCAAATTAATTGGCCATAAGCGATAAACGATGCTGAGGAGTTTAGTTGAGTTCCACGGACTTTTGGCTGGATCCAGATGAGGTATGAGGGTGAACCATGGCGCAAATTAATTGGCCATAAGCGATAAACGATGCTGAGGAGTTTAGTTGAGTTCCACGGACTTTTGGCTGGATCCAGATGAGGTATGAGGGTGAACCCATGGCTCAAATTAATTGAAAATATTATTTAAACGATGCTGAAGAGTTTCGTTGAGTTCCACGGACTTTTGGCTGGATCCAGATGAGGTATGAGGGTGAATCCATGGCTCAAATTAATTGGCCATATTATCTAAGCGATGCTGAGGAGTTTCGTTGAGTTCCACGGACTTTTAGCTGGATCCAGATGAGGTATGAGGGTGAACCCATGGCTCAAATTAATTGAAAATGTTACCTGAACAATGCTGAGGAGTTTCGTTGAGTTCCACGGACTTTTAGCTGAATCCAGACGAGGTATGAGGGAGAACCCATGGCTCAAATTACCCTAGCGATGCTGAGGAGTTTCGTTGAGTTCCACGGACTTTTGGCTGGATCCAGATGAGGCATGAGGGTGAACCCATGGCTCAAATTAATTGCAAATATTACCCTAACGATACTGAGGAGTTTCGTTGAGTTCCACGGACTTTTGGCTGGATCCAGGTGAGGTAGGAGGGTGAACCCATGGCTCAAATTAATTGCAAATATTACCTTAACAATACTGAGGAGTTTCGTTGAGTTCCACAGACTTTTGGCTGGATCCAGATGAGGCATGAGGGTGAACCCATGGCTCAAATTAATTGCAAATATTACCCTAACGATACTGAGGAGTTTCGTTGAGTTCCACGGACTTTTGGCTGGATCCAGGTGAGGTAGGAGGGTGAACCCATGGCTCAAATTAATTGCAAATATTACCTTAACAATACTGAGGAGTTTCGTTGAGTTCCACAGACTTTTGGCTGGATCCAGATGAGGCATGAGGGTGAACCCATGGCTCAAATTAATTGCAAATATTACCCTAACGATACTGAGGAGTTTCGTTGAGTTCCATGGACTTTTAGCTGGATCCAGATGACGTAGGAGGGTGAACCCATGGCTCAAATTAATTGCAAATATTACCCTAGTAATACTGAGGAGTTTCTTTGAGTTCCACGGACATTTGACTGGATCCAGATGAGGTAGGAGGGTGAACCCATGGCTCAAATTAATTGCAAATATTACCCTAACGATACTGAGGAGTTTCGTTGAGTTCCACGGACTTTTGGATGGATCCAGATGAGGCATGAGGGTGAACCCATGGCTCAAATTAATTGCAAATATTACCCTAACGATACTGAGGAGTTTCGTTGAGTTCCACGGACTTTTAGCTGGATCCAGGTGAGGTAGGAGGGTGAACCCATGGCTCAAATTAATTGAAAATATTATCTAAACGATGCTAAGGAGTTTCGTTGAGTTCCACGGACTTTTGGCTGAATCCAGATGAGGTATGAGGGTGAACCCATGGCTCAAATTAATTGTCCATAAGCGATAAGCGATGCTGAGGAGTTTAGTTGAGTTCCACGGAATTTTGGCTGGATCCAGATGAGGTATGAGGGTGAACCATGGCGCAAATTAATTGACCATAAGCGATAAACGATGCTGAGGAGTTTAGTTGAGTTCCACGGACTTTTGGCTGGATCCAGATGAGGTATGAGGGTGAACCATGGCGCAAATTAATTGGCCATAAGCGATAAACGATGCTGAGGAGTTTAGTTGAGTTCCACGGACTTTTGGCTGGATCCAGATGAGGTATGAGGGTGAACCCATGGCTCAAATTAATTGAAAATATTATTTAAACGATGCTGAAGAGTTTCGTTGAGTTCCACGGACTTTTGGCTGGATCCAGATGAGGTATGAGGGTGAATCCATGGCTCAAATTAATTGGCCATATTATCTAAGCGATGCTGAGGAGTTTCGTTGAGTTCCACGGACTTTTAGCTGGATCCAGATGAGGTATGAGGGTGAACCCATGGCTCAAATTAATTGAAAATGTTACCTGAGCAATGCTGAGGAGTTTCGTTGAGTTCCACGGACTTTTAGCTGAATCCAGACGAGGTATGAGGGAGAACCCATGGCTCAAATTACCCTAGCGATGCTGAGGAGTTTCGTTGAGTTCCACGGACTTTTGGCTGGATCCAGATGAGGCATGAGGGTGAACCCATGGCTCAAATTAATTGCAAATATTACCCTAACGATACTGAGGAGTTTCGTTGAGTTCCACGGACTTTTGGCTGGATCCAGGTGAGGTAGGAGGGTGAACCCATGGCTCAAATTAATTGCAAATATTACCTTAACAATACTGAGGAGTTTCGTTGAGTTCCACAGACTTTTGGCTGGATCCAGATGAGGCATGAGGGTGAACCCATGGCTCAAATTAATTGCAAATATTACCCTAACGATACTGAGGAGTTTCGTTGAGTTCCACGGACTTTTGGCTGGATCCAGGTGAGGTAGGAGGGTGAACCCATGGCTCAAATTAATTGCAAATATTACCTTAACAATACTGAGGAGTTTCGTTGAGTTCCACAGACTTTTGGCTGGATCCAGATGAGGCATGAGGGTGAACCCATGGCTCAAATTAATTGCAAATATTACCCTAACGATACTGAGGAGTTTCGTTGAGTTCCATGGACTTTTAGCTGGATCCAGATGACGTAGGAGGGTGAACCCATGGCTCAAATTAATTGCAAATATTACCCTAGTAATACTGAGGAGTTTCGTTGAGTTCCACGGACTTTTGGCTGGATCCAGATGAGGTATGAGGGTGAACCCATGGCTCAAATTAATTGAAAATATTACCCTAACGATACTGATGAGTTTCGTTGAGTTCCACGGACTTTTGGCTGGAGTTTCGTTGAGTTCCACGGACTTGTGGCTGGATTGCAGATGAGGTATGAGGGTAAACCCATGGCGCAAATTAATTGGCCATAAGCGATAAGCGATGCTGAGGAGTTTTGTTGAGTTCCACGGACTTTTGGCTGTATCCAGATGAGGTATGAGGGTGAACCCATGGCTCAAATTAACTGAAAATATTATCTGAGCGATGCTGAGGAGTTTCGTTGAGTTCCACGGACTTTTGGCTGGATCCAGATAAGGTATGAGGGTGAACCTATGGCTCAAATTAATTGGTCATATTATCTAAGCAATACTGAGGAGTTTCGTTGAGTTCCATGGACTTTTGGCTGGATTCAGACGAGGTATGACGGTGAACCCATGGCTCAAATTAATTGAAAATTTTATCTGAGCGATGCTGAGGAGTTTTGTTGAGTTCCACGGACTTTTAGCTGGATCCAGATGAGGTATGAGGGTGAACCCATGGCTCAAATTAATTGAAAATATTATCTAAACGATGCTGAGGAGTTTCGTTGAGTTCCACGGACTTTTGGCTGGATCCAGATGAGGTATGAGGGTGAACCCATGGCTCAAATTAATTGGAAATATTATCTAAACGATGCTGAGGAGTTTCGTTGAGTTCCACGGACTTTTGGCTGAATCCAGATGAGGTATGAGGGTGAACCCATGGCTCAAATTAATTGGTCATATTATCTAAGCGATACTGAGGAGTTTAGTTGAGTTCCACGGAATATTGGCTGATGAGGTATGAGGGTGAACCCATGGCTCAAATTAATTGTCCATAAGCGATAAGCGATGCTGAGGAGTTTAGTTGAGTTCCACGGACTTGTAGTTGAATCCAGATGAGGTATGAGGGTGAACCCATGGCTCAAATTAATTGAAAATATTATCTGAGCGATGCTGAGGAGTTTCGTTGAGTTCCACGGACTTTTGGCTGGATCCAGATGAGGTATGAGGGTGAACCCATGGCTCAAATTAATTGGTCATATTATCTAAGCGATACTGAGGAGTTTAGTTGAGTTCCTCGGACTTTTGGCTGAATCCAGATGAGGTATGAGGGTGAACCCATGGCTCAAATTAATGAGTCATAAGCTACAAGCGATGCTGAGGAGTTGAGTTGACTTCCACGGACTTTTGGCTGGATCCAGATGAGGTATGAGGGTGAACCCATGGCGCAAATTAATTGGCTATAAGCGATAAGCGATGCTGAGGAGTTTAGTTGAGTTCCACGGACTTTTGGCTGGATCCAGACGAGGTATGACGGTGAACCCATCTTTAAAATTACTGCAACGTCGGTATGTTGTTATTTTATAGTACCTAAATGTTCGATAGTTTCTATTGATATATTGGTTCTAGATGCTGTAGTGTCTATTGAAGCAATATATACTTGTTGAGATGTATGCTCTTTACTTTTCTTGGGTGTGGTATACTTGTACATGAGATTATGTCTCATGTGTATACCCTATTATAAAATATTTACAAATCTAAAATATTGTTATTTCCAAATTCATAGGATGAACACCCTACATCGTAGTTCTTTCCTTAGCTATTTTTGGCATCATTTTTTCTTTAGATCCTTTCGGTTCAAGACACTTGAAATATTTTTGGTAACGGATTTCCTAAATTTTTGGTCACGAGAGCTGCTGACGAGGCATTATTTGCCGAAATGGCCATCCAGCCCATTAAAATTAACTATAGTTGAAGTGAACATATGTTTTATGGTCTCATGTTCATTTATTCCACATCTCCCTTTAAAATATAGAATCTATAGAATTGTGTTAGAATTGTGTGTGTATGTGAGAGAAACGAAACACAGTTATCCCATTACTTATCATGGTCAGCATAGACTTTTATTAAACAAGAAAAATGTACATGAGACTACTGGTGATATGTTAACAACGGAAGAACATAGTCTTGTGGTATGTTATTCTCCTTTCTTTTGGCAAACCTTTTTAATAACTAATAAATCTGTCGAGGCTTTCAACATTCAACTGCTTAACAGTGATTAAATAGAAGAGCTTTTCTAAAAAGTTGTCTAGAGAAATATTTTCTGGTAAGCAAATATTGATATTGAGCTCACTTTCATATTTGTTAAATCTTGAAGACATATAAGAATGATAAGACTTAAAATATTTTGAACGGCTAACAAGAATATCATAGTTTTCGTACGAAAGTTCCATGATTATATAGCAACAATGATACAATAAACAATTATGAAATACACAATATATAATTATGAAATACTATATCTACAGCTATGTTACAAATGTATAAGTTGTTGAGCAGAGCTCAACAACGGCCTAAGCTATGGTTAGGAGTGGCCAAATCCTTTTAATCAGAAATCAATGCTTTGAATATAACAAGATTTGAATTAGCTTTCAATTACTAATATCGAAAATATGCTTTGGGTTAGGGTTTTTCTGATTGCCTAACCCTATAAAGAAAATAACGTAATTATCCATTGGAATGCCTGATATGGACAATTACGTGTTCACATAAGAATTATGTGTGAAACAGAGTCTACAAAATCTATACAACATGTAGATTATTTTATACATCTAAATCACATGAAAAAATAACGTAATTATCCATCGGAATGCCTGATATGGAAAATTACGTGTTCTCATGTGTGCCTGTATGCATGTACAAATAAACAAAACACAAAACAAATATAAAGATCACGTTTAAGACCAAAGTAGGTGTGGTCTAATTTAAACCATAACATGTCACTCAGAGATTTATCAACTAATTTCACACCACCTATGATTGTTCTCTTTACAAATACAGCTAAACCCCCTCTTTTTCTGCTACTTCAGTAGATCTACAATTAACAAAACATTTATATCCTTCAAGGTATAATACATCATTAGAAAAAGAATGAGTTTCTGATAGAAATACAATATCTGACTTAATTTTTTCTCTGAAATTTTGGTCATTTAACTTGCTCATTTTATAACCATATTCTGTGAGTAATTGGGTTTTGCTGCAACTGCACACAGTGAAGACTCATTAGAGCTTTCATAATCAGCCAACATTTAGAATTGTTGTAAGTTTAAATTCTCACGATTGACTGCACTTGAAGAGCAATATACTCAAATATCGCATCTGTATGTGTGACATAAAAGCCTGGGACAGTAAGACCCCTCTTTGTTGGATGCATAATGTTTTAACCTTTTCCAACAAAAAAAAGTCATACAATAAATCTGCAGCAGATGATTTTGATCAAATCCCTCCAAAAATCAAGACAATCTCTATAAATGAAGACATAACCATTCAATAGAGTTGAAAACAATGTGGTAAAAAGGGAAATTGCTCATTGTTAAAATACCCATACAGGGAAATAAACAGGCCCTTGTATAATTCAATTCATTTTCTGGAAGGATATTTGATTTGAATCCATAAGAAGTGTTATCTCCCATGAATTCAATCAACCCATTTTACCTGGAACCTGCAGTAAACAACTTTGAATTATCAAGGTTTAAAAACATAAAATCTCTACAAATGAAAGTATAATTATTGAATAGATTTAAGAACATTGTGGCCAAGGTCGTCTGCTGGGACAACATTGTGGCCAAGGTCGTCTGCTGGGACAACATGCCAGAGGTCTTTTGAGGCCTCTACAGAAGACAACTGTTAAGAGGTTGTGGGATGCAAATACCCTATTTTTCTAATGAATTACTGTTAGATGTGTTTCCCAATGTTTAAGCTGAACAAAATTTCTCTTGTTTTCACCAGATTTCATCCTTTTGCTAATGTAGACGCATTTAATGCATTAGCAGCAGAAGACTTGAAAACAGTGGAGCAAATTGAACAATTTCTCATAATGAAAATGCCACAATAATAATGATCTGTTAATTTATAGGAATTTTCATATTTTTGCTTAGATGTTTTTAAAGTCAGCTGCTTCAGATTGTGTAAAACTTAAGTTTATGGAATAATTCAGAAATCCTAGTGAATTTGCGGGTCAGTTGTCCAACCTCTATCATCTGTATAGAGTTTACTTTTTCCCTCAGGTAAAGACAATTTTATTAGCTTATGAAGCAGAAATGTTTTAAAAATATTGTGGATAAAGGAGAAATTGCTCAATTCCCACAATATTTTCAACTCCCAGATTTCCAGATGCTATACTTTCCCGTCAAATGTTTTCGAGCAGAAAACTTTAAAAAAATCATATCAGGTAAATGGTGAAATTATCTTACAACCCTTTCTCACATATAGATCTAACTTGATAATCTACATCGGTGTGGCGGTGGGCAGGGTTGTAGAAAGTTTCATTGCAATACATGCAGTATTTAAGTACTTGCATGCAAAACCTTAACCAAGGTGTGACGTGGACGCCGACGCCAGGGTGAGTAGTATAGCTCTCATATTCTTCGAATAGTCGAGCTAAAAACTACAATCTAATTGAACGACACTAGGCCTTCCCTGCCACATGCTATATTATAATTCAGGCATTGAGGCTAACCTTTGATTTGGCAATTTACATAATATGCAACGTCTTCACAAATTTGGGATAGACTTTCACACAACTTGTCATTGCCGAAATTGTAAGCTCGACACTGACAAGTGACGCAGTTATCTGCAAGCACTAACCGATATAAGTATGCTTCGCCTGCACAAATTAGTAGGCCCACGGCAACCTTTTCTTTCATCACTACAGGCAACAGTTCATACTTTAACTGATAATGATCTTTGTCTCTTACATAATGTCCGGACTTCACCGACACATTAAACACTTCTCTGCTAATTAGGCCTTTTTCATCAATGATTTCAGCAACCATGTCAGGAACAAAATGCTTTTTATGATCAATATCAGTTGGTCTTTCTATGGGTATGAAGAATATTTCCTTCACAGCGGAATCGGTCGTGGCTCCTCCTCCCATGGAAGTAACTGTGCAGATTGGACACAATTCCTTGAATAAGTTGGATACCATTTCTCGTCCCCGTGCATTTGACATATTGCACTTGAAGCCCAAGACAATCTTCATCTCCATATGCCCTAAACTTGAACCTGATTTCAAGAGCTCTGAAACAAAACATGTAATTTATTAATTAGTGTAGTATTATTTTTCAAAGTTGTGTACAAAATGGCATCCAGATCTTTTTGATTTAAAGAGGTTTAGAAAAAGAAGAATTGTCTGACATTTGATCACAGGAAATATATATTTTGTTTATGTTTAATCACAGAATACACCCACACATTACAATTTTTAGATGAGCCCTTGGCAGTGTTTTCCCCAGGCCATTAAAGCACCGCGGTACCGTGGTGCTATATTTTCGGCCCGCGGTCCTATCTGGTCGGCCGCGGTGCTATTTATTTTTACCGCGGTTGTATTTTTGCGTATCGGTGGTATTTTATCCGAGCGGTATAAAAATACAGGTGTAATTTAGTCTGACGCGCGATGTTTACAACACGTGATCGTAATTCCATATGGGGCCATCCGGATGTTTATTGAACTTAATTAGCTGATTAACACATGCTAGTGGACTCTATTGTGTTTTAATTAGTCTAGTGACAACTTTTATGGCTTCCTCAGTTCACTCACAACCCAAGCGGTGATCAGTGACATGACCAATTATTTATTACCGGCAAAGACCCAAGCTTGAATCAAGGTTTATTATTTCCAGTATTTAATAATAATTAATAAACAAGAGTTGTCGGAGGACAATATAGCTCGCCTATCAGGGCCATCCTCTATCAGGGCCTACTTCAGAACAGTTATAGCATTAGGTAAAGTCACACAGTATCACTTATTGCAAGATAATACACCTTTTCAATACTTCCATGCAAATGAAAAGGCCTTGCACGCAAAGGTTTGACCAAAATTCTGAGTCGAAAAAGGGGCACAATTCAGTCAAATTCCATTCCAGAATTATGGGACTTGACATACAAGGTCCCCTAATGACCCTGAATAAGTGTGTAAAGTTTGAAAGCAACAGCATACACAGTGTCTGAGAAAAGGCCTTGCATGCAAAGGTTTGACCAAAATTCTAAGTCGAAAAAGGGGCACAATTCAGTCAAAATCCATTTAAGAGTTATGGGACTTGACATACAAGGTCCCCTAATGACCCTGAATAAGTGTGTGAAGTTTGAAAGCAACAGCATACACAGTGTCTGAGAAAAGGCCTTGCACGCAAAGGTTTGACCAAAATTCTAAGTCCAAAAAGGGGCACAATTCAGTCAAAATCCATTCCAGAGTTATGGGACTTGACATACAATGTCCCTTAATGATCCTGAATAAGTGTGTGAAGTTTGAAAGCCACAGCATCCACAGTGTCTGAGAAAAGGCCTTGCACGCAAAGGTTTGACCAAGCTGGCAACGCGGACGCCAACGCCAACGCCAACGCCAACGCCAACGCCAACGCCGGGGTGATAACATAAGCTCCCCTATTTCTTCGAATAGGCGAGCTAAAAATAATTAAAATTAATTTATAACCATGATGCGTGTTCATATTAGTTTTATCTTTGTTGAAGCATGTGATTTGCAGATTGACACAGATACACTGTTTTGAAAATGCATGGTCATAATTCATGATGTCTGAACAAAATGCAAAACGCCAGAAAACATCATGAACATTGGTTGAGGGAACTGGTACCAGGGAAACCTGTCAGTGTTGCCAATGAGCCATGTTCATCTCCAGTTGTAGACCCACACCACCCCACATTTCCCCAATGTCAATAGAATACCACCCAATAATGAATATCATATCAACAGAATACGTACCCCAATCATGCCAATGTCAATAGACATGATAGAATTCCACCCAATATTATATCAACAGAATACCACCCCCATGTCAATAGAATACCATCCCAATGTCAATAGAATACCACCCCAATGTCAATAGAATACCACCCCAATGTCAATAGAATACCATCCAAATGTCAATAGAATACCACCCCAATGTCAATAGAATACCACCCCAATGTCATATCAAGAGAATACCACCCCAATGTCAATAGAATACCACCCCAATGTCAATAGAATACCACCCCAATGTCATATCAAGAGAATACCACCCCAATGTCAATAGAATACCATCCCAATGTCAATAGAATACCACCCCAATGTCATATCAAGAGAATACAACCCCAATGTCAATAGAATACCACCCCAATGTCATATCAAGAGAATACCACCCCAATGTCAATAGAATACTACCCAATATACCACCCCAATGTCAATAGAATACCATCCCAATGTCAATAGAATACCACCCCAATGTCATATCAACAGAATACCACCCCAATGTCAATGGAATACCACCCAATATTATATCAACAGAATACCACCCCAATGTCAATAAATGAATACTACCCTAATATCAACTCAATATCATATCAATAGAAAACCACCCCAGTACACATGGTACACCAAAGTAATCTGCCATGACCTCCAACGAGACGTGCAGCGATATGGGACGCAAAAAGGAAACTACCATTACGCGTTGCCCTGGTGCTATCTGAAAATCCTGGGGAGAACACTGCCTTGGCCTTCACCCCCAGACCCCAAGGGGCCCCTAATATTTACCATCATTGAAGATCCATTTGAAACTTGCAATTCCATTTTCCTCTTTCTTTTTTAGTGTCAAATTCTCCAAGACTGGTTTTATTACTTTCAAGATGTCCTTAGTGTGATCGTCGACTTCTGCGAATGAACATAGAATTTCAATACAATAAAGCATAGAACTGGAGGTTAACATATAGGCACTCATGACATTTTAGGGTGTTTTTCGGGTGTAACTTTTGAACCGCTGAAGATATTACAATAATGTGTTCAGGTTTAGGTGGCAGATTGATACCCTTCATAAACACACCTTAATAGTTTATATGTGACGCCCAGATATCATTTTATAACTAATGTCACACTATTAGCCATTAAAATTGAATTCAACCCACCTGGCGCTTTTTGAAGTATTTCAACCTGTCCCTGTCCCCAACGTATGGTGATCCATCTGTCATCTGCACCTTCATCATGATTTCTCATCACAATGGGAAAGAATGTTGCATAGTTGATGCCAGTGGGTAACACAAATAGCGAACGGTCAATCTCGCCTTTTACATCAATCGGAGGATACCTGAAAATTAACCCAAAATTATTAACAATTTACCAGATTAAAGGTGGTCTGTATACCAAAGAATGACAATGGTCATGGCTAACCAAAATATGATCGTCACAATAACCAGCACTATTGTCACAACTGTAGATTTATCCATGTCTCACCTACGGGTTACAGAATAAAACAGTGAATTAAAGACATCTGAAATTAGGAAAAACTAAACATTTTTTTATTTCTTTTGAAGGAAGACTGGCAGTAATATTTAAGAGATAAATATGCGTGAAAGATGTTTTCTGCTTGTTTTTATTTTCACGGTTTAAAAATTTTGGCCAAGGCCTTTGTTTACTGATCAAATTGTATACATGCATTGTTTGCAGTTAAATTCATGTCAACTGCCACTTTGTTGCTCAATAATATTTTACTAGATCTAATTCTATTAAAATAACAACAATGGACAACGTTTCAATGTGCTATAATTACCCTGCTCCTGCTTTCCCCTATTCAGCAGTATTCAGCAAACCAGACGACAGGGATTAAAGTCAACCACAGATTAAGTTCGGCATGCGTTTTTCTTGATTATTCGTTCGTTTTTTAATGTTTCTTCTTGAAATTTGGCACAGACATCAGGACCACCATCGGAAAAACAGGAAGATTTCCAAATATTCGGACATATGGAACTAAACTTGATATCATGTCCATTTTGTGCAGACAATATTCCATTACTTCGTATTTGGATCCTTTTCGGCGGCGGAAATCGAGCTCCCCAAAAAAATGAAAATCTAGACCCCTATATGTGCAATTTAGCAGTTTTGAGGATAATTTATTGCAATATTTGAATAATAATAATATTATGTAGTCTTTGTAATGCAATTGAAGATGAAATTCATTTTGTAACATCCTGTATAGGTCTACAGAATGAAAGGATTGCTTTATATGATACAGTGAGTTCCTACTGTCATAATTTTATGCAATTGCCTGATAACCATAAATGTTTTTATCTGTTCACCTCGTCTGACATTGTAGTCAAAGAAACAGGCAAATTCCTACATAGTGCAATTGAATTGAGAAAAGGATGGTTGTAATTTATATATAAATATTATCCTTGAATGTGAGTTAAATACTATTGTGCTTTGGAGATCATTTGTATTGATGTATGTTCCACAGCAAATTATGTTTTATTATGTATTATTATATTTATTATATTATGTTATGCCATAACCCTTGTCGGGTATTTCGAGCAATAAAGTTTATCTATTTGAACGCAAAAAAATGTGTAGGTTTAACACCTGCATTATACTGATGTTTAAGGTGAAGAAAGATCACGGTTCCATCTGTTAAAATAGTAGGACCATCGTTTGTAAATAATGCAAAGTAACACAACACCGATAGCGAGAGAAAAACAATTAAAAACGTTCGAAACCAGCAAAAGAATCTCAATTATTTCTGACATCTTGAATTTGTTTCCAATTGTTCATACGTGAACTCACTTGCATCTGATTTACCGAGAATACCCGTCCATGTTGTGCCTCGCCTTTTTCCTCCTTTTCGGTATTTGAAATACTTGAACCCGAAATACTTTACGGTCCTTTTCGGGGTTTACCATATTCCCATATTTTGATGCCGAACCTATTCTGTGTTTGACTTTACGATGGTACAGCGTACGAGAGATACAGCGGTGGGGCGTGGGGGTGGGGTATTATTTATAAACGAGCAAATACCGTATTGAGACTGACTGTACATCACTCCTATCCATCGTACCGGCCATCACTTTGTCGTACCTCACTTTGTCTTTCCCGCCACCTAGCGAACGGCGCGAGACTTCCGGTCGCTATGTGGGGCCAGACAATCGTTGTCATTGGTTGGGAAGAATTGTCAGCCATTTGAATTTTGAACGAGAGAGCGGAAGCAGGAAAGGAAAGACGTATGTAGACGTAAGATTTAAAACAGATTCACCGTGGGTTCACAGAATTCACGGTGGGTTCACATAATTCAACCATGGGTTCACAGAATTCACCATGGGTTCACAGAATTCACCATGGGTTCTGTGAATCGTGGGTTCTGTGAACCGTGGGTTCACATAATTCAACCATGGGTTCACAGAATTCACCATGCAGAATGGTTTATAGTCAACCCGTACCTAAGGCAACCCGTACCTAATACAACCCTGGGTTCACAGACTTCACATGTGGGTTCACCATCATGGATTCACCATGGGTTCACAGAATTCACCATGGGTTCACAGAATTCACCATGGGTTCACAGAATTCACCATGGATTCATGGGCGTAACTAGACTTTCCAGAAGGGGTGTTTTGAAGGCAGAGTTTATCTTTGAACTTGAAATCCTGGGTTTCCAGTTTTAATGTTGATCTTTATATCTGTTTTCAGCACTACTGTACTAAGGTGATTTTACTCACTTGTCCATAGTGGTGGCTCCCGTGATCTCCTTGTCAGGGTCAATTTGTATACTTTTGACTATATAGTTGTTCTCCTTGTTGCAGCTTCGGGCTAACTCCTTCCAAGCTCCCGCGGTGAGTCACCTGTCGCCGGGTCCCTTTGCGCGCTCGCCGTGGCCCCCGGCTCCTCAATAGGCTTTTCTCATAGGAACGAGCACAAGCCGTCTGCAGGGATCTGCAGGTGCGCGTGACCTGATTCAGATACCCCCGGCCCTTCGCTCCTTCGCCCTTTCGCCCTTTGCTAGTCACAACACTTCTCCCCACTTTATAATGAAGGAGGCATGCCATGGGGAGGGGTTCGAACCTCCAACCTTAGTTTGGGTAAAATAGGCAGGATGCCCGTAGAACCTCCAACCTTGGTCTGGGTAGAATAGACAGGATGTCCGTAGTACCCACCTGTCCCGGCCCGACATCTGGTCCCATGTTGTTAGGTAGGGTTACCTGCTTACGCGTTGGCCCCTTCCGGCAGGTACAGTTGACGTGTGTTCCGAACGGTGAGTTCCAGCAGGGTTGTAGTGGAGCAACACCTGGCTGTAGCGACTACCGCTGCGACCTGCCCGATGAACGCGGGAGTTGATCTCTGGAAACCAGGGAACTCAAAGTAAGGCGCATCTGTTTCCAACAGGATACGATCATCCGGAACGGCGCACAAGCCCGCCAGTTGGGCCACCCCAAATTGGCTCACAAGCCGCGTGAAACCAAAATAAGCATTTGGGAAGTCCCTGGTCCATTGCTCGACCATCCCGGCACTGCCCGTAAAACAATGGACATGGACCCTCTGCTCTCGCGGCACTCTACCTCCAAGGATCATCCTGAGGGTGCTGAAGACATCGTCAGAATCCCCTCGCTCATCCCCACGGCAGTGTAAGATAAGGACATGTGCCAATGTCAGATGTCTCAGCACCATGTCCAAAACTGACAACTGTATCCCTCCCTTAACGGTACGGTCCAACCCCACCTCCCCGAGTCCCACCACTCCTGGTATCTGCAGGGCAGCTACAAAGGAAGCCTTGTCGAAGCTGGATGCCTTCTTGGGATGGATCCCGATTGTGGTCAGTACCCCTTGCCCACGGTAGAGTTCCACCTCTTCTGCTGTTGGGTAACGGCCGGGGTCGCAAAAGTTGGCCACCGCGCCAACCAACCGGACTTCATGCTCTGCTGCCGGCGATAATGCTGCCATCGCTTCCTGGAAACTCGCGCGGGGAAGTCCCAGCTCCACCCGCACCCGGTCAAGGTGAAAATGACTGTCGAACCCTTCGGGGGTCGATGGGACCACCTCCATCATTTCCACCAGTCGGTCCTTGTCTTCTCCTTCCGGTTCCCCATACAGGTCGTAGATGCGTCTACGCTCCCGAGGTGGGAGGACTGCCAGCAACTTGGTCACCACTCGCCAATGGATCAGAATGGCCGGGGAGTTGGGTGGGACAAGGGTAAATACCTCTGGGGTCTCCACTTCAAGCTCCTGGCACATTTCCGCCATGGCCTTCGACTGGGCCGGAGTTATCTGCCGGAACGCCTCCCCCTGGAGCAATCCAGTGCCCTCTACATAGCTCACTAGATTGTCCAAGGTGGCAGCGCTCCCCAACAACCGGGCAGCTATCATGCTCAGGACTGCAACCCTCCTGGCCGGGGCATCCATCGCGTTGTCCTGGAATACTGCTGGCAGGTGTAGCGCAAATGCGTGGACCTTCTCGTAGACGATACGGCCCCCACATCCAAAGGGGCACTTGTTAATCAATGCCTGCCGCTCGTGCTTCCGTGCCAGTTGGCGACTCTTCCGGTCCTTCTTGGAGTCGTCCTCCGGAAGCATGTGAACTGACGTCTGAGAGACCGACACTGTTGGTTCCACCGTCTGTGACACTTGACGAGTAGTTGATACTCCACCGGCGGCTCCTGTACCGGACATCGGTACTCTCACGGTCAATTCTCTCACTTCACCAACTGGACGTTCTTGTCTGGGCTCCACCGTCTCTTCCAAATCCACCGTCATACCCCTTCCCACCCCACAGACTGCAAGGGGGTTGGGGAAGTGGCGAAAATGGCGTTCTTCAGCTTCACGCGGTACAAATAGGCGGATATCTTCTTGACGATAACTGCGGGCCCCTTCCAGGGCGGGCTCAGCTTTTTACACTTGCCCTTAAGGGTGGCCGTGTCCAGCAGGTAAACTACGTCTCCTTTTTCATACGGTCTCTCCAGGATACGGACATCGTAATTTCTTTTCATCCTCCTGAGAGACATCTTCAGTTGGGTTCTCGCCAGATTGTGAGCCTTCCCCATCTCATTTGCCAAATCGGCCACATACCCATCTACATCCGTTGCTTTTTTATTGGCCTGGGGAAACATTAGGTGGGCTGGTGTGTTTACCTCTCTACCAAGCATGAGCTTATTCGCTGTATAGCCGGTGCTTCTATTCACGGACGCCCGTAATGCACCTGCCAGCTGTTGGAGATGTCGGTCCCACTGGTTTTGAGACTTGCCTATAAAGCAGCGTACAGCATCCATCAGCGTCCGATTGTATCTCTCCACTTGTCCGTTGGCAGCGGGGCGATAGGGCGTTGTCCTGGACTTATGAATATGTAGAGTTTCACACATGGCCGCAAATAACTTTGACTCAAAGTTTCGACCCTGGTCTGAAAACAGCTGGAATGGGTAACCAAATCGTGAAAAGAACCCATCGACTGCAGCTCGTGCAGTAACTTCTGCGGTCTGTGAAGGCAACGGGACACACTCCACCCACTTGGTAAACTGGTCTACCATCATTAGGATGTGTTCGTTGCCACTTGGCGTCTTCGGTAAGGGTCCCATGAAATCAATGTGCACTCTTTCCATAGGAGCCCCGGCCTGGTACTCCGTTAGAGCACACTTCCCGTACCGATCCAGCTTTTTATGTTGGGCACAAACACCACATGTAGTGACGTATTTCGACACGTCCTCAGCCAGGCCATACCAGTAAAACCGCTTCTTGACCTTTGCTTTGGTTCTGGCAACCCCCTGGTGACCTGCGGATGGTAAATCATGATTCCATTCCAAGGCTTGGGGCTTCAACTCGACTGGCATCACCAGGTCCTTGTCATCGGTCACTTTCCTCTGTTTGAAGAGTACTCCATCAATCAGCACAAATGATTCCTTGTTCAACCAGTATGCCTTGGCTGCTGGGCTTGCCAGGAAGAGCACTGCCTCTTGTGGCTCTTCAGAGTCTCGAACCCATGCCAAAATGATGCTTAAATTCGTGTCCCTTGCCTGAGCCTCGCGCACATGCTGTAGCTGGAAGCCCCAACACGACGGTTGCTCTGTGGTGCCTACCGTTACCTCCTGTGCGGCTTTGCACCTCAGGATCTGTATATCATCTTTACTCAATATAACATCCAGAGATGACACCCCAGGGTATTCATCTCCGGGGTCCCATGGCATTTTCAGAACCTCTTCTCCCTCTCCCTCGGCCTGGTATGGTTCCCCGCTCTCTCCACTCGAACTGTTTCTGGTACCTAGGTCACCACTTCCGGTACCCACATCCTGTACTCCAGACGACTCTCCTGTCACTAACCATTCCCCCTGTGCTGCCCATGACTTGTCGTCACCTTCATACTTGCCCTGACCGAAGTCCTCATACCCCTGCAACCCCTGCGGACCCCGCGGAGTGATCAATTCCGCGATCCCGGTGGAACTCCCTCGCTGGCCGTCCGCCCCTGCACAGTAGTTACAATCCCCACCAAGGTAGTCGCCTGCAACCCCCTGGTTATCCTTTCTAACTTCCTGTAGCCCTGGCGCTGCCAGCGAAATAGCTTCGTCCACCTCCTGGGTAAAACCTCCCCAGTTTTTGTCCGCCCTGGTGCAGTGCTTGCATCCCCCACATGGCAGTTCCCCTGGCTCAACTCCGGCAGCAAATGCGTTGCAGTGTCCCGGTCCAACCGGTATCCTGGACAAGGCATCTGCATTCCCGTGTTTCTTGCCAGTCCGGTACTTGAGGATCATGTTGTACTGTGACAACTCCTCCATCCACCGTGCCAACTGCCCCTGGGGCTCCTTGAACCTCAACAACCAAGTCAAGCTTGCATGGTCACTTCTCACTACAAACGGTCGTCCCAACAGGTAGTACCGATACTGCCTGGTGAACCGTACCACGGCCAACAGTTCTTTCCGCGTTGCACAATACCGACGCTGTTCCCCGGTCAGTGCATAACTGCCATATGCCACGACCTTCTCATCCCCATTCTGGATCTGTAGTAGTTCCGCCCCTATGGCTGTGTCCGAAGCGTCGGTATCCAGTATATATTCATCCGTATGGTTTGGGAGAGCCAGCACTGGTGGCGTGGTTAGCGAGAGTTTTAATTCACCAAATGCTTTCTCCTGCTCTATCCCCCATTGAAAGGCATTCTTTCCCACTACACGGTATAGTGGATCTGCCAGTTTAGCAAAGTCCTTAACGAACGCTCGGTGATAATTCACCAATCCCAGGTAATGCTCCACATCCTTTGAGCATTTGGGAGTCGGCCACTCCCTCACCACTTGTATATCCTTATCCGCCATAGCAAGGGTATCTGGGCCCACTAACCGTCCCAGAAACTCTACCTCTCGTTGAAAGAACCTACATTTCTTTGGTTTGAGTTTTAACCCGTGCAGCCGGCACCGCTGTAGGGCCTCCCTAAGGTTCGCCAAGTGGTCGTCGAAGTTCTTGCCTAGCACAAGGATGTCATCTAGGAATGCCAGGACCGTCTTCCAGTTGAGCCCTCGGAGGATCAGGTTCATAACACGTGCAAACGTGGCCGGCGCGTTACAAAGTCCGAATCCCATTTTCACGTGCTCAAACAAACCATACTTTGTAATGAACGCCGTCTTCTTCCGGTCCTCCTCCTTAAGCTTGACCTGCCAGTACGCGGCATTGGCATCTAGTTTGGAAAACCAAATGCTCCCTGCCAGCGTATCAAGGCAATCGTCTACCAATGGTAGCGGGAACACGTCCTTAACAGTGACGTCGTTCAGTCCTCTGTAATCAATACACCAGCGTACAGTGCCGTCACGCTTGCGTATTAATACAGGGGCGGATGCCCACTCAGACACGGATTCCTGTATGACACCCGCATCAAGCATTTTCTTAAGATGGGCTTCCTCTTCACCCCCGAAGCATGCAGGTGTTCTACGCATTCTCTGCTTGATGGGTTTGGCATTCCCGGTGTCTATGCCATGCTCAATTGCAGTGAAAGTTCCCAAGTCGAACTCATCCCTTGCGAACACGTCCTGAAACTCTGTCAGCACTTTGGCTAGTTCTTGACTCTGTTCAGTGGACAGGTATTGCTGTGATTCCTCAAATACTTGTTTCATGTGTTCTGGGACTTCTTCAACCTTGGGGCGCTCTTCATTTGTTTGCACCGTCCTTACTTCCGGTACCGACATTTCGTCTCCCTCCGTGGTTTCCTCCACAAACTCACTTATTGGAAAACCACTCCCCACATGATCTCCCTTCTTGAACAGACGATATTTATCCGTCGGATTCAAAACACATACTATTGGTTGTGACCCGCTGGCCCGTACCACTCGACGGATCAACACTTCATGTCCCTGAGTCGCTTCAACCACATAGTCCGGCATGTCTGCGGCTATACTGCATTTCAGTCTCATTACTGAATTAGGGGGGATCACTTGTCGCTTTGCCACCGTTACCCTAGCAATCAACAACTTGTCCCGCTGTCCCCCAACATTCAGTCCAATGACTTGTCCATCAAAGGTCAATGTACCCTCACCCATATTGAGAACGGCCGCTCCCGGGTGATATAACACGTCGAAGCCCAGTAGCATATCTTCCGCGATAGGGGCTACATATACATCCCTTTTGTACCACTTCGCCCCAATCTTAATATCTACTGGACCTATAATAAACCCGTACATTGACATCTCTCTACCTGCTGTGAGGAGTTTCACATCTCTAATCTTTTTGGGCGGTACTTTCAGTGCTTTGAATACCCTGTCCGATATAATGGTGACCTCCGCCGCCGTGTCAACCACTGCTTCGACATTCCTGTCCCCCACCTGAACCTCTATACTAAATTGGGATGTGGAACCCAACTGGCATACCTTGATGGTCTCTTCAACCCCACTCGGGCCACTTGATTTTGACTCCACCGGACTCTCTGCCTTCAGATTCCCAGCCAGCAAATCCTTTGCCCCTTTTCTGGGTTCGATCCCCTCCTGCCCCTCCACAATTGCAGTGGCGGCTCCACCAGTATGTCGGTCTGCTCCCATTCCCTCGCTCTCCGCTCTCTCGCGAATACTATTACTACTCTGGTTCGGTGGCGACGTGTCGCCATGTGCTAGCCTTACTTCCGGTTGCACACTGCTAATGTCAGCTGTTTTCTCCGCACTGTAAGCTGCACTAACCGCTGTTAAAGTACCCTCCCTGGTTCCGCTTTGCTTTTCAGTGGTACCCGGAAGCTGTGCAAACCAACTTGAAGCCTCCCGTTTCATGTCCTCCCTACGCTGGCGTGCATCCTGCACACCGCTACGCTCCATAGTCTGCCCCTGGGTGGATGGGCAGGATACCCTTTCACCCCTTATGGTCCTATCTGGTGGTTCCATGAGTGGACAGGATGTCCCCTCACTTGCCACCTTACCGCGTTCTTGCCCGGTTCGAGCCTCTAATGGCACTGTCCCTTTTCCTATCTTTGTCCCTCGCCGTGGGCCCCCAGATTCCCGGATCGAGGTTCGGACCCCGTTCTCGACCCTTACCTGTTTAAATCCCCTCCTGCAAGCTGACGACGCCCCCCTGGTGACTCCCGTCGCGGACAATCCCTCTTAAAGTGTCCGACTTCTTCACATCCAAAGCATGTGGGTTTTGGCCGTTGTGGTGGGAGTTGACCTTGCGGGAGACGTTGACCTTGACCCGGTTGCCCTGTCTTCTGGCCCCGAACTTCTTGGCTCAAAGTGTTCAACTGAGTCTTGAACTCGAGGGACATTTTGTCCAAGTTTCTCTGGATCTGGGCCAGCGTGTCGTCGACCACACTCGAGACTCGAACCTCCTCAGGCTGCGACTCCTGGACTGTGGCAACCATGATAGGGTTGTCTACCTCCCCTTCTTTCCCGCGCCTGATCTCCCGCCGGGCTCCCTTACCATACACAGCTTGGTGCATGTGTTGGTACCACCGGATCTTTGCTATCGCTGCCTCTATGTTTTCTGGCTGGCTCAGACCCGCATGATTGCCGGCTTCTCTGTCCAGTAGCCCCTGGCAGAACCGGGTCACCGCTTGGCGAGTGGAATATTCCTCTGGCAGATCCTTAAATGCTTTGGAGGCCAAAGTCAACATTCTATCCGCCCAGTCCTCCAAAGACTCCCCTGGGTTCTGGGTAGCTTGTTGGAACCTGGCCTGGGCAGAAACTGGAAGCTCCTTGTTCCCAAACCTGCTTTCCAACTGCTTTAACATTTTTCGGTACGACATCTTCCCAGCTGGACTCCTATCCCTGATGATAGCGCAGTATTCCGCTGCCTTCCCTGTCATCGACCAGCAGAGGCACTCCAGGCATTGTTTACTGGACCATTCCTTCATGTCCGCGTAGCTGGTAAACCGCTGTTTAAAGACCAGCCACTGGGTCTTTCCATCATATAGCCGCGATTTTGGCAATGACTTGATGGGATCCCAGTCTTTGCGTGACGACCCTGGCTTGTGTTTCCGGTAGCCCTTTTTCTTTGTCCCTTTTTTGTCATTATCATCCTCACTGTCCTCACTCGGTGATGAAGAGGACGGGGACCGACTCGCATGCTTGACTGTCGACTTCCTCTTGATGGAGGGACCCTTTTTCTTGCTCTTGGTATCAAGAGACACATGTTTCTCGCTTGGCTTGACCTCATCCTCATTCTCACTGTCCTCACTTGATGATGGTGAGGATGGGGACTGACTCGCACGCTTTGCTGATTTAATGGTGGGACTCCTTTTCTTGTCCAGGGCAGCAAGAGACACGTGTTTCTTGCTTGGCCTAACCTCATCCTCACCGTCCTCACTTGATGAGGTAGATGGGGTGCGTTGCTTACTCTTGCCCTTCCCCTTACCGACTTTTGTGGGTCTCACGGCTATAGTAGCCGTTTTAGCCTCCTTTTGCACCTTTCCCATACTCGTCGCGGCGTCACTGCGCAACGGTGTCTGCCAGGAGTCATCCACTTCGACCTTCACCCCCACCATGTCACCCACCGTCTTCAAAATTCCCTGGATCTGTCCCAGTTGACTATTAGGAGATCCCGCTGTTCCTAGGGTGTCCTCAGACGGGAATTCCAGGTGACGGTGACTCCCCGGCGGTGACGGTAATGGTCCCAGATCAAAGATGCTTCCGGTTTCAACATTATTATACAGGGTGTCACTGTTGTATCCATCCACCGTACAGTCCTTGTACTCGTCTATGTCGGCGCCCTCCTCTGTCTCCCTCTTCAGTGGAGTGAAATCTAACATATCCACAATGTCTGATTCCAGAGTGGACCGTGTCACCGACTGCAGCGTATCCAATGTGAGGTTGCCATGAGCCTCCCTCACAGCTACAATGGCCCTCGCGAGCCATACCCCTACCCCGGGTATCCGTCGCAGCTCCTCAGTGGACGCGTAATTGACCGCAATCGCTGATAAAGGTATTCTACTTCCTGAAGCCATTTCGACGTAGAAAATACCGTATATATAAATAAACAACAACAAGAAAATCTTTATTTTATTTATTTATCTTTTCAATTCGTAAAAAAAAAATCAAAAAAAAAAATCCGCGATTACAACAGACAGCAACACCACTTTTTACTGCGTACCACTGCCAAAAAATCACGATACTTTTCAACCGCGAGCTCCTAAAACACTCGAACTTACAATATGCAATCGGCAATACACCGTCATGCCACACTCGGCAGTATGCAACAAAATCATAACACGCCCCGCGAAATTATGAATCGCAATATACTACATGCAACACGCTAGGCAATACGCAAAGCCTATCCAATATAAGGGAGCAACACAGCCAAGATGACCGTTGGTGCCCTTTCTCATGCAGCCGACTTTACATTCATAAGCGCTAAACAATGGCAATATGCAATCATATTCAATTTTTTAAAAATAAAAAAAAAATAAAATATTAAAAAATCAGCCAACTGCTAAAAAACAAAACAAAATTATTTCTCTTCTGACTGCACCAGTTTTATAACCGGGAGTTGGCTGGAAGCCTCACTTCCCGAATACAAAAACAATTCTTACTTTAACCACTTTTTGTTTTCCGTAAAGAGCATTGGCAGGATGCCATTACTCAATCACAAAAAAACAACAACAACATTCCCAGGACCACGAAATAGACCACGTGATTACCTCTGCACTCCTGGGCGCCCAATTCTTTTTTTCTTTTTTCTTTTTTTCTATCTAAACTTCACCCGTAAACAACGGTCAAGAATTCCATTACCCGGGAACGAAACCACCAGAACAAGCGACCACACCTTGTTTTAACAACAGCAAGCCCCGCCGACGGTTTGAACATTCACCTGCGAGGTCACCAGCACGCCATGCAACTATTTCTTACCTGGCGACCGGCACCTGCATTCTGAATTTTCCAGCTTATTGCATGAATAAAAGGCTTAGCATGGATTCAAATCTTACTTCTGACATCATTAAGGTGATTTTACTCACTTGTCCATAGTGGTGGCTCCCGTGATCTCCTTGTCAGGGTCAGTTTGTATACTTTTGACTATATAGTTGTTCTCCTTGTTGCAGCTTCGGGCTAACTCCTTCCAAGCTCCCGCGGTGAGTCACCTGTCGCCGGGTCCCTTTGCGCGCTCGCCGTGGCCCCCGGCTCCTCAATAGGCTTTTCTCATAGGAACGAGCACAAGCCGTCTGCAGGGATCTGCAGGTGCGCGTGACCTGATTCAGATACCCCCGGCCCTTCGCTCCTTCGCCCTTTCGCCCTTTGCTAGTCACAACAGTACCATGGGAAGAAAAAAAGGTTCGAAGACTAAGCCAATAAGCGTACGTGATGATATTCTAGTCCTCGACAAGCCTATTTATATGGCGAAATGGCGGACCAAACTCGTCCCTGTCATTCTACGTTCGGAGGAAGGAGGAACATATACAGTCTGCTCAGTGAAGGACACAGCGAAAAAATGTTGGGTTGTCCCTCAGCTTTTTCATCTAGCCAAAGATGAGCGTAAGTAATACCAAGTAATCATGCATGCATGATTTATACCACTTAGATAATATGACCAATTAATTGTAACCCCGGACGAAAGTCGGGGTTACTATGGTTTTTAGCTCGAATATTCGAAGAATATGAGAGCTATACTACTCACCCTGGCGTCGGCGTCGGCGTCCACGTCACACCTTGGTTAAGGTTTTGCATGTAAGTACTTAAATACTACATGTATTGCAATGAAACTTTCTACAACCCTGCCCACCGCCACACCGATGTTGATTATCAAGTTAGATAACTCTATCCTGCATTTTATTCAAGTTATGGCCCTTTTTTGACTTAGAAATTCTGGTTAAGGTTTTGCGTGCAACTAAATTAAGAGTCAATATCTCAGTATTTACTTCATGCATTGTATTGAAACTTTCTACAACCCTTCCCCACTATCACACCTATGTGGATTATCAAGTTAGATAATTCTATCCTGCATTTTATGCAAGTTATGGCCCTTTTTTGACTTAGAAATTCTGGTTAAGGTTTTGCGTGCAACTAAATTAAGAGTCAATATCTCAGTATTTACTTCATGCATTGTATTGAAACTTTCTACAACCCTTCCCCACTATCACACCTATGTAGATTATCAAGTTAGATAACTCTATCCTGCAATTTATTCAAGTTATGGCCCTTTTTTGACTTAGAAATTCTGGTTAAGGTGTTGCGTGCAACTAAATTAAGAGTCAATATCTCAGTATTTACTTCATGGATTGTATTGAAACTTTTGACAACCCTTCCCCACTATCACACCTATGTAGATTATCAAGTTAGATAACTCTATCCTGCATTTTATTTAAGTTATGGCCCTTTTTTGTTTATTATCACAGTTACCTATATGTTTCACACAGAACTTAGCTATCCAAAAACTAATAAGCAGTGGAATGAATAGTCGAGCGTGCTGTCCTCCGACAGCTCTTGTTCCAATTTGAATCAGGGTCTGGTACACAAATGTAAAGAGTTACACAAATTATTTTGAATTCAAATTGTGTTCCATTCCATCTTTATCATGCATGTATTTATGATTGAACTTCAGAAAAAAAAGTCCACGGGCCATCGAGGGTCTGGTACACAAATGTAAAGAGTTACACAAATTATTTTGAATTCAAATTGTGTTCCATTCCATCTTTATCATGCATGTATTTATGATTGAACTTCAGAAAGAAAAGTCCACGGGCCATCGAGACCCAAGACCCCCGATGCTGCCACTACCTCTAGCAAGAAAGCCACTGACCAGAATGAAGCAGGAACCTGCCACAGCCAGAAGGACGCCGTCGGCCTCACCAAATCCAAGGAGTCGGACTCGGACTTTGAGAAACCTCATAAAAGTAAGATTAGGGTCATCTATACAAATAAAAAAAGAATCAACAAATTATTTTGAAATTAAATTGTTGTGTGAGATGTTTTGAAAACAACTACACAAATCTCAACAAATTATTTTTCCAATTTGAATCAGGGTCTGGTACACAAATGTAAAGAGTAACACAAATTATTTTGTATTCAAATTGTGTTCCATTCCATCTTTATCATGCATGTATTTATGATTGAACTTCAGAAAGAAAAGTCAACTGGCCATCAAGACCCAAGACCCCCGATGCTGCCACTACCTCTAGCAAGAAAGCCTCTGACCAGAATGAAGCAGGAACCAGCCACAGCCAGGAGGACACCGTCGGCCTCACCAATTCCAAGGAGTCGGACTCGGACTCGGACTTTGAGAAACCTCATAAAAGTAAGCTTAGGGTCATCTATACAAATAAAAAAAGAATCAACAAATTATTTTGAAATTAAATTGTTGTGTGAGATGTTTTGAAAACAACTACACAAATCTCAACAAATTATTTTTCCAATTTGAATCAGGGTCTGGTACACAAATGTAAAGAGTTACACAAATTATTTTGAATTCAAATTGTGTTCCATTCCATCTTTATCATGCATGTATTTAATTATTTTTCCAATTTGAATCAGGGTCTGGTACACAAATGTAAAGAGTTACACAAATTATTTTGAATTCAAATTGTATTCCATTCCATCTTTATCATGCATGTATTTATGATTGAACTTCAGAAAAAAAAGTCCACGGGCCATCGAGGGTCTGGTACACAAATGTAAAGAGTTACACAAATTATTTTGAATTCAAATTGTGTTCCATTCCATCTTTATCATGCATGTATTTATGATTGAACTTCAGAAAGAAAAGTCCACAGGCCATCGAGACCCAAGACCCCCGATGCTGCCACTACCTCTAGCAAGAAAGCCACTGACCAGAATGAAGCAGGAACCAGCCACAGCCAGGAGGACGCCGTCGGCCTCACCAAATCCAAGGAGTCGGACTCGGACTTTGAGAAACCTCATAAAAGTAAGCTTAGGGTCATCTATACAAATAAAAAAAGAATCAACAAATTATTTTGAAATTAAATTGTTGTGTGAGATGTTTTGAAAACAACTACACAAATCTCAACAAATTATTTTTCCAATTTGAATCAGGGTCTGGTACACAAATGTAAAGAGTTACACAAATTATTTTGAATTCAAATTGTGTTCCATTCCATCTTTATCATGCATGTATTTAATTATTTTTCCAATTTGAATCAGGGTCTGGTACACAAATGTAAAGAGTTACACAAATTATTTTGAATTTAAATTGTGTTCCATTCCATCTTTATCATGCATGTATTTAATTATTTTTCCAATTTGAATCAGGGTCTGGTACACAAATGTAAAGAGTTACACAAATTATTTTGAATTTAAATTGTGTTCCATTCCATCTTTATCATGCATGTATTTATGATTGAACTTCAGAAAGAAAAGTCCACGGGCCATCGAGACCCAAGACCCCCGATGCTGACACTACCTCTAGCAAGAAAGCCACTGACCTGAATGAAGCAGGAACCAGCCACAGCCAGGAGGACGCCGTCGGCCTCACCAATTCCAATGAGGCAGCTGTACTCCTGATGGACCTCTTCAGGAGGAAAGCTATATCTGCACCATACAAAAACAAGCCTAAAAACGAGATGGGCAAGTTTGGGAATAAGAACCCTGTGCTTTTGTCATGGAGGCGATATTGTGTCCACAAGTTTTCATTGCAAAGGTCTACCTTTTTTGTTGTTTGTTGTAACAACGTGTATCAGAAGGCTTCGGGATTGATTACACATTTACATAGGAAACACTAGTTGTTGTTGTTGTCGAACAATTTTAAGCTTTTTATCAATTGTTATGCAATAAAGTATTATTATTATAATATTCGTGTTCCCGTTACTGTCTTTAAAGTCCCTATTTGGACATTGTGAATTTTCTGTGCAATCTAAATAGAGAAAATACACTTTGAAACGTTGAAACTTTTTATTAAACTAAAGGCCCCACATATAGTTATCAGCACTCTTGAGTGTTCTTAGCGGTTAACAAGAATTAACAATAGTTGTGTACTTTTTTACTTCAGTCTAGTCAAAGGAAAGTTAGAGTTACTTCCCTTTAATCAGTATTATTATATTTTGTTAGAATCTTTATTTCATTTTATTTTGCTAAGAACTAAAAGGTTTATATTAGATATTTTATATGTAGATTATTACTCGTTTATATTTTTTTTCATTTGTGTGATTAAGGATCCCATAGATAATTTCGTCAGATATTGTATTTCTATCAGAAACTCATTCTTTTTCTAATGATGTATTATACCTTGAAGGATATAAATGTTTTGTTAATTGTAGATCTACTGAAAGTAGTAGAAAAAGAGGGGGTTTAGCTGTATTTGTAAAGAGAACAATCATAGGTGGTGTGAAATTAGTTGATAAATCTCTGAGTGACATGTTATGGTTTAAATTAGACCACACCTACTTTGGTCTTTATATTTGTTTTGTGTTTTGTTTATTTGTACATGCATACAGGCACACATGAGAACACGTAATTTTCCATATCAGGCATTCCGATGGATAATTACGTTATTTTTTCATGTGATTTAGATGTATAAAATAATCTACATGTTGTATAGATTTTGTAGACTCTGTTTCACACATAATTCTTATGTGAACACGTAATTGTCCATATCAGGCATTCCAATGGATAATTACGTTATTTTCTTTATAGGGTTAGGCAATCAGAAAAACCCTAACCCAAAGCATATTTTCGATATTAGTAATTGAAAGCTAATTCAAATCTTGTTATATTCAAAGCATTGATTTCTGATTAAAAGGATTTGGCCACTCCTAACCATAGCTTTTAAAAGGTTTGCCAAAAGAAAGGAGAATAACATACCACAAGACTATGTTCTTCCGTTGTTAACATATCACCAGTAGTCTCATGTACATTTTTCTTGTTTAATAAAAGTCTATGCTGACCATGATAAGTAATGGGATAACTGTGTTTCGTTTCTCTCACATACACACACAATTCTAACACAATTCTATAGATTCTATATTTTAAAGGGAGATGTGGAATAAATGAACATGAGACCATAAAACATATGTTCACTTCAACTATAGTTAATTTTAATGGGCTGGATGGCCATTTCGGCAAATAATGCCTCGTCAGCAGCTCTCGTGACCACAAATTTAGGAAATCCGTTACCAAAAATATTTCAAGTGTCTTGAACCGAAAGGATCTAAAGAAAAAATGATGCCAAAAATAGCTAAGGAAAGAACTACGATGTAGGGAGTTCATCCTATGAATTTGGAAATAACAATATTTTAGATTTGTAAATATTTTATAATAGGGTATACACATGAGACATAATCTCATGTACAAGTATACCACACCCAAGAAAAGTAAAGAGCATACATCTCAACAAGTATATATTGCTTCAATAGACACTACAGCATCTAGAACCAATATATCAATAGAAACTATCGAACATTTAGGTACTATAAAATAACAACATACCGACGTTGCAGTAATTTTAAAGATGGGTTCACCGTCATACCTCGTCTGGATCCAGCCAAAAGTCCGTGGAACTCAACTAAACTCCTCAGCATCGCTTATCGCTTATAGCCAATTAATTTGCGCCATGGGTTCACCCTCATACCTCACCTGGATCTAGCCAAAAGTCCGTGGAAGTCAACTCAACTCCTCAGCATCGCTTGTAGCTTATGACTCATTAATTTGAGCAATGGGTTCACCCTCATACCTCATCTGGATTCAGCCAAAAGTCCGAGGAACTCAACTAAACTCCTCAGTATCGCTTAGATAATATGACCAATTAATTTGAGCCATGGGTTCACCCCTCATACCTCATCTGGATCCAGCCAAAAGTCCGTGGAACTCAACGAAACTCCTCAGCATCGCTCAGATAATATTTTCAATTAATTTGAGCCATGGGTTCACCTCATACCTCATCTGGATTCAACTACAAGTCCGTGGAACTCAACTAAACTCCTCAGCATCGCTTATCGCTTTATGGACAATTAATTTGAGCCATGGGTTCACCCTCATACCTCATCAGCCAATATTCCGTGGAACTCAACTAAACTCCTCAGTATCGCTTAGATAATATGACCAATTAATTTGAGCCATGGGTTCACCCTCATACCTCATCTGGATTCAGCCAAAAGTCCGTGGAACTCAACGAAACTCCTCAGCATCGTTTAGATAATATTTTCAATTAATTTGAGCCATGGGTTCACCCTCATACCTCATCTGGATCCAGCCAAAAGTCCGTGGAACTCAACGAAACTCCTCAGCATCGTTTAGATAATATTTTCAATTAATTTGAGCCATGGTTCACCCTCCTACCTCACCTGGATCCAGCTAAAAGTCCGTGGAACTCAACGAAACTCCCCAGTATCGTTAGGGTAATATTTGCAATTAATTTGAGCCATGGGTTCACCCTCATGCCTCATCTGGATCCATCCAAAAGTCCGTGGAACTCAACGAAACTCCTCAGTATGTTAGGGTAATATTTGCAATTAATTTGAGCCATGGGTTCACCCTCCTACCTCATCTGGATCCAGTCAAAATGTCCGTGGAACTCAAAGAAACTCCTCAGTATCGATAGGGTAATATTTTCAATTAATTTGAGCCATGGGTTCACCCTCCTACCTCATCTGGATCCAGTCAAATGTCCGTGGAACTCAAAGAAACTCCTCAGTATCGATAGGGTAATATTTTCAATTAATTTGAGCCATGGGTTCACCCTCATGCCTCATCTGGATCCAGCCAAATGTCCGTGGAAATCAACGAAACTCCTCAGTATTGCTAGGGTAATATTGCAATTAATTTGAGCCATGGGTTCACCCTCCTACGTCATCTGGATCCAGCCAAAAGTCCGTGGAACTCAACGAAACTCCTCAGTATCGTTAGGGTAATATTTGCAATTAATTTGAGCCAACACTATGACTGGTGGTAACAGGTGTGACTGGTGGTAACACTATGACTGGTTGTGGCAGATATGACTGTCGGTACGACTATGACTGGTAGTGTCAGATATGACTGGTGGTATCACTATGACTGGTAGTAACAGGTGTGACTGGTGGTAAGACTATGACTGTAGTGGCAGATATGACTGGTGGCAAGAGTATACCACCAGTCACACCTGTTACCACCAGTCATGGTTATATCACCCAGTCACACCTGTCAAGTATGACTGGTAGTAACACTAAGACTGGTGTTGACGAATGTGACTGGTGGTATCACTATGACTGGTAGTAACAGGTGTGACTGGTGGTAAGACTATGACTGGTAGTGACAGGTATGGCTGGTGATAAGAGTATGACTGGTAGTAACAGATATGGCTGGTGGTAACAGGTGTGACTGATGGTAACAGTATGACTGGTTGTGAACGGAGTGACTGGTGGTGACCCTATGACTGGTGGTATCAGATATGACTGGTAGTAACACTATGACTGGTAGTGGCAGATATGACTGGTGGTGACAGGTATGGCTGGGGGTGACAGGTGTGACTGGGTGCTATAACCATGACTGGTGGTAACAGGTCTGACTGGTGGTAACACTATGACTGGTAGTGTCAGATATGACTGGTGGTATCACTATGACTGCTAGTATCAAGTAGGACTGGTCGTAACTCTATGACTGGTGGTGACGGGTGTGACTGGTGGTGACACTATGACTGGTGGTATCAGATATGTCTGGTAGTAACACTATGACTGGTGGTATCAGATTTGACTGGTAGCAACACTATGACTGGTAGTATCAGATAGGACTGGTGGTAACAGGTGTGACTGGTGGTAACACTATGACTGGTTGTGGCAGATATGACTGTCGGTACGACTATGACTGGTAGTGTCAGATATGACTGGTGGTATCACTATGACTGCTAGTATATCAAGTATGACTGGTAGTAACCCTATGACTGGTGGTGACGAATGTGACTGGTGGTATCACTATGACTGGTAGTTACAGGTGAGACTGGTGGTAAGACGATGACTGGTAGTGGCAGATATGACTGGCGGTACGACTATGAGTGGTAGTGTCAGATATGACTGGTGGTATCACTATGACTGCTAGTATCAAGTATGACTGGTAGTAACACTATGACTGGTGGTGACGAATGTGACTGGTGGTATCACTATGACTGGTAGTAACAGGTGTGACTGGTGGTAAGACTATGACTGGTAGTGACAGGTATGGCTGGTGATAAGAGTATGACTGGTAGTGACAGGTATGGCTGGTGGTATCACTATGACTGCTAGTATCAAGTAGGACTGGTAGTAACACTATGACTGGTGGTGACGGGTGTGACTGGTGGTGACACTATGACTGGTAGTATCAGATATGTCTGGTAGAGACACTATGACTGGTGGTATCACTATGACTGCTAGTATCAAGTATGACTGGTAGTAACACTATGACTGGTGGTGACGAATGTGACTTGTGGTAACACTACGACTGGTGGTTACAGGTATGACTGGTTGTATGACTGTGACTGGTGGTAACAGGTATGACTGGTGGTAACAGGTATGACTGGTAGAGTGGGACTGACTGGTTGAGTAGGACTGACCAGTGGGGTAGGACTGACAAGTAGAGTGGGACTGACTGGTGGAGAAGGACTGACTGGTGGAGTAGGACTGGCTGTCAGGGTAGGACTGACTGGTAGAGTGGGACTGACTGGTGGAGTGGGACTGACTGGTGGAGTAGGACTGACCAGTGGGGTTGGAAACTTTTCAATTAATTTGAGCCATGGGTTCACCCTCATACCTCATCTGGATCCAGCTAAAAGTCCGTGGAACTCAACAAAACTCCTCAGCATCGCTCAGATAAAATTTTCAATTAATTTGAGCCATGGGTTCACCGTCATACCTTGTCTGAATCCAGCCAAAAGTCCATGGAACTCAACGAAACTCCTCAGTATTGCTTAGATAATATGACCAATTAATTTGAGCCATGGGTTTACCCTCATACCTTATCTGGATCCAGCCAAAAGTCCGTGGAACTCAACGAAACTCCTCAGCATCGCTCAGATAATATTTTCAATTAATTTGAGCCATGGGTTCACCCTCATACCTCATCTGGATCCAGCCAAAAGTCCGTGGAACTCAACGAAACTCCTCAGCATCGTTAGGGTAATTTGAGCCATGGGTTCTCCCTCATACCTCGTCTGGATTCAGCTAAAAGTCCGTGAAACTCAACGAAACTCCTCAGCATTGCTCAGATAAAATTTTCAATTAATTTGAGCCATGGGTTCACCGTCATACCTCGTCTGGATCCAGCCAAAAGTCCGTGGAACTCAACAAAACTCCTCAGCATCGCTTATCGCTTATGGCCAATTAATTTGCGCCATGGGTTCACCCTCATACCTCATCTGGAATCCAGCCAAAAGTCCGTGGAACTCAACGAAACTCCAGCCAAAAGTCCGTGGACTCCTCCAACTCCACCCAGTCACTCCTACCCTGCCAGTCAGTCCTTCTCCATCAGTCAGTCCAACTCCACCAGTCAGTCCCACTCCACCAGTGAGTCCTACTCCACCAGTCAGTCCTACCCCACTGGTCAGTCCTACTCCACCAGTCAGTCCTACCCCAGTGATCAGTCCTACTCCACCAGTCAGTACTACTCTGTCAGTCCGTCCTTCTCCACCAGTTAGTCCCACTCCACCAGTCAGTCCTACGCCACCAGTCAGTCCTACTCCACCAGTCCGTCCCACTCTACTAGTCAGTCCTACCCCACTGGTCAGTCCTACTCCACAGTCAGTCCTACGCCACCAGTCAGTCCTACTCCACCAGTCCGTCCCACTCTACTAGTCAGTCCTACCCCACTGGTCAGTCCTACTCCACCAGTCAGTCCTACGCCACTGGTCAGTCCTACTCCACCAGTCAGTCCTACGCCACTGGTCAGTCCTACACCACCAGTCAGTCCTACTCCATCAGTCAGTCCCACTCCACCAGTCAGTCCCACTCTACCAGTCAGTCATACCCCACTGGTCAGCCCTACTCAACCAGTCAGTCCTATTCCACCAGTCAGTCCCACTCCACCAGTCAGTCCTACCCCAGTGATCAGTCCTACTCCACCAGTCAGTCCTACTCTGTCAGTCCGTCCTTCTACACCAGTCAGTCCCACTCCACCCGTCAGTCCTACGCCACGAGTCAGTCGTACTCCACCAGTCAGTCCCACTCTACCAGTCAGTCCTACTCCACCAGTCAGTCCCACTCTACCAGTCAGTCCTACTCCATGAGTCAGTCCTATTCCACCAGTCAGTCCTACTCCACCCAGTCACTCCTACCCTGCCAGTCAGTCCTTCTCCATCAGTCAGTCCAACTCCACCAGTCAGTCCCACTCCACCAGTCAGTCCTACTCCACCAGTCAGTCCTACCCCACTGGTCAGTCCTACTCCACCAGTCAGTCCTACCCCAGTGATCAGTCCTACTCCACCAGTCAGTACTACTCTGTCAGTCCGTCCTTCTCCACCAGTCAGTCCCACTCCACCAGTCAGTCCTACGCCACCAGTCAGTCCTACTCCACCAGTCCGTCCCACTCTACTAGTCAGTCCTACCCCACTGGTCAGTCCTACTCCACCAGTCAGTCCTACGCCACCAGTCCTACGCCACCAGTCAGTCCTACTCCACCAGTCAGTCCCACTCTACCAGTCAGTCCTACTCCATCAGTCAGTCCTATTGCACCAGTCAGTCCTACTCCACCCAGTCAGTCCTGCTCCATCAGTCAGTCCCACTCCACCAGTCAGTCCTACCCCACTGGTCAGTCCTATTCCACCAGTCAGTCCTACTCCACCACTAAGTCCTACTCCACCAGTCAGTCCTACGCCACCAGTCAGTCCTACTCCACCAGTCAGTCCTACCCTGCCAGTCAGTCCTACTCCACCAGTCAGTCCTACTCCATTAGTCAGTCCTACTCCACCAGTCAGTGCCACTCCACCAGTCAGTCCTACCCTACTGGTCAGTCCTACCCTGCCAGTCAGTCCTACTCCACCCAGTCAGTCCTACTCCATCAGTCATTCCAACCCCACCAGTCAGTCCCACTCCACCAGTCAGTCCTACCCTGCCAGCCAGTCCTACGCCACCAGTCAGTCCTACTCCACCAGTCCTACTCCACCAGTCCTACGCCACCAGTCAGTCCTACCCCACTGGTCAGTCCTACTCCACCAGTCAGTCCTACCCCAGTGATCAGTCCTACTCCACCAGTCAGTCCTACTCTGTCAGTCCGTCCTTCTACACCAGTCAGTCCCACTCCACCCGTCAGTCCTACGCCACCAGTCAGTCATACTCCACCAGTCAGTCCCACTCTACCAGTCAGTCCTACTCCACCAGTCAGTCCCACTCTACCAGTTAGTCCTACCCACTGGTCAACCAGTCAGTCCTATTCCACCAGTCAGTCCTATTCTACCAGTCAGTCCTACTCCATCAGTCAGTCCTACTCCACCAGTCAGTGCCACTCCACCAGTCAGTCCTACCCTACTGGTCAGTCCTACCCTGCCAGTCAGTCCTACTCCATCCAGTCAGTCCTACCCTGCCAGTCAGTCCTACTCCACCAGTCAGTCCTTCTCCATCAGTCATTCCAACCCCACCAGTCAGTCCCACTCCACCAGTCAGTCCTACCCTGCCAGCCAGTCCTACGCCACCAGTCAGTCCTACTCCACCAGTCAGTCCCACTCTACCAGTTAGTCCTACCCACTGGTCAACCAGTCAGTCCTATTCCACCAGTCAGTCCTATTCCACCAGTCAGTCCTACTCCACCACTCAGTCCTCCTCCACCAGTCAGTCCCACTCTACCAGTCAGTCCTACTCCACCAGTCAGTCCCACTCTACTAGTCAGTCCTACGCCACTGGTCAGTCCTACTCCACCAGTCAGTCCTATTCTACCAGTCAGTCCCACTCTACCAGTCAGTCCTACTCCATCAGTCAGTCTTACTCCACCAGTCATTCCCACTCCACCAGTCAGTCCAAACCTGCCAGCCAGTCCTACTTCAGCAGTCAGTCCTTCTCCACCAGTCAGTTCCACTCCACCAGTCAGTCCCACTCTACCAGTCAGTCCTACCCTACTGGTCACTCCTACCCTGCCAGTCAGTCCTACTCCATCAGTCAGTCCCACTCTACCAGTCAGTCCTACTCCATGAGTCAGTCCTATTCCACCAGTCAGTCTACTCCACTCAGTCACTCCTACCCTGCCAGTCAGTCCTTCTCCATCAGTCAGTCCAACTCCACCAGTCAGTCCCACTCCACCAGTCAGTCCTACTCCATCAGTCAGTCCTACTCCACCAGTCAGTGCCACTCCACCAGTCAGTCCTACCCTACTGGTCAGTCCTACCTGCCAGTCAGTCCTACTCCACCCAGTCAGTCCTACCCTGCCAGTCAGTCCTACTCCACCAGTCAGTCCTTCTCCATCAGTCATTCCAACCCCACCAGTCAGTCCCACTCCACCAGTCAGTCCTACCCTGCCAGCCAGTCCTACGCCACCAGTCAGTCCTACTCCACCAGTCCTACTCCACCAGTCCTACGCCACCAGTCAGTCCTACCCCACTGGTCAGTCCTACTCCACCAGTCAGTCCTACCCCAGTGATCAGTCCTACTCCACCAGTCAGTCCTACTCTGTCAGTCCGTCCTTCTACACCAGTCAGTCCCACTCCACCCGTCAGTCCTACGCCACCAGTCAGTCCCACTCCACCCGTCAGTCCTACGCCACCGGTCAGTCCTACTCCACCAGTCAGTCCCACTCTACCAGTCAGTCCTACTCCACCAGTCCGTCCCACTCTACTAGTCAGTCCTACCCGACTGGTCAGTCCTACTCCACCAGTCAGTCCTACGCCACTGGTCAGTCCTACTCCACCAGTCAGTCCTACGCCAACAGTCAGTCCTACTCCACCAGTCAGTGCCACTCCACCAGTCAGTCCTACCCTACTGGTCAGTCCTACCCTGCCAGTCAGTCCTACTCCACCAGTCAGTCCCACTCTACCAGTCAGTCCTACTCCATGAGTCAGTCCTATTTCACCAGTCAGTCCTACTCCACCCAGTCAGTCCTACCCTGCCAGTCAGTCCTACTCCACCAGTCAGTCCTACGCCATCAGTCAGTCCTACTCCACCAGTCAGTCTTACCCCACTGCTCAGTTCTACTCAACCAGTCAGTCCTACTTCACCTGTCAGTCCCACTCTGCCAGTCAGTCCTACTCTGTCAGTCGGTCCTTCTCCACCAGTCAGTCCTACCCCACTGTCAGTCCTACTCCACCGATCAGTCCTACTCCACCAGTCAGTCCTATTCCACCAGCCAGTCCTACTCCAGCAGTCAGACCTTCTCCACCAGTCAGACCCACTCTACCAGTCAGTCCTACCCTACTGGTCACTCCTACCCTGCCAGTCAGTCCTACTCCACCAGTCAGTCCCACTCTACCAGTCAGTCCTACTCCATGAGTCAGTCCTATTTCACCAGTCAGTCCTACTCCACCCAGTCAGTTCTACCCTGCCAGTCAGTCCTACTCCACCAGTCAGTCCTACCCTGCCAGCCAGTCCTATTCCACCAGCCAGGGTGACAGATTATGAACCATGCGGGTCATAGTGGACATGAAGTGGTGGTGTGAGAGAACAAGACGGTGAATCTTTTTTAAACTTTGGCAATCTGAAAGAATTCTGACTGATGGAGTAGGACTGACTGGCAGGGTAGGACTGTGGGTTACCAAAGTTGGGTTACGGTGTGTAATCGATTTGGGTTAAAATTTATCAAAGTGGGTTACCGAAGGTTACCGTCTTTTTAGCTCAAACAAGAAGTGGGTTACCGAAGTGGGTTACCTTAAAAGAGGGTTATGGTGTGTAATCGATTTGGTGTAAAGGTTATCAAAGTGGGTTACCGAAGGTTAACGTCTTTTTAGCTCAAACAAGAAGTGGGTTACCATAAAAGTGGGTTATGGTGTGTAATCGATTTGGGGTAAAGGCTATCAAAGTGGGTTACCGATGTTTACCGTCTTTTTAGCTCAAACAAGAAGTGAGTTACCGAATTGGGTTACCATAAAAGGGAGTTATGGTGTGTAATCGATTTGGGTAAAGGTTATCAAAGTGGGTTAACGAGGGTTACCGTCTTTAGACCAGTCACACCTGTTACCACCAGTCATATCTGATACTACCAGTCATAGTGTTGCTACCAGTCAAATCTGATACCACCAGTCATAGTGTTACTACCAGACATATCTGATACCACCAGTCATAGTGTCACCACCAGTCACACCCGTCACCACCAGTCATAGTGTTACGACCAGTCCTACTTGATACTAGCAGTCATAGTGATACCACCAGTCATATCTGACACTACCAGTCATAGTGTTACCACCAGTCAGACCTGTTACCACCAGTCATGGTTATAGCACCCAGTCACACCTGTCACACCCAGCCATACCTGTCACCACCAGTCATATATGCCACTACCAGTCATAGTGTTACTACCAGTCATATCTGATACCACCAGTCATAGGGTCACCACCAGTCACTCCGTTCACAACCAGTCATACTGTTACCATCAGTCACACCTGTTACCACCAGCCATATCTGTTACTACCAGTCATACTCTTATCACCAGCCATACCTGTCACTACCAGTCATAGTCTTACCACCAGTCACACCTGTTACTACCAGTCATAGTGATACCACCAGTCGCATTCGTCACCACCAGTCTTAGTGTTACTACCAGTCATACTTGACAGGTGTGACTGGGTGATATAACCATGACTGGTGGTAACAGGTGTGACTGGTGGTATACTCTTGCCACCAGTCATATCTGCCACTACCAGTCATAGTCTTACCACCAGTCACACCTGTTACTACCAGTCATAGTGATACCACCAGTCATATCTGACACAACCAGTCATAGTCGTACCACCAGTCATATTTGCCACTACCAGTCATCGTCTTACCACCAGTCTCACCTGTTACTACCAGTCATTTACCACCACTCATACCTGTTACCACCAGTCATACCTGTTACCACCAGTCTACCACCAGTCATGGTTATATCACCCAGTCACACCTGTCACCCCCAACCATACCTGTCACCACCAGTCATATCTGCCACTACCAGTCATAGTGTTACTACTAGTCATATCTGATACCACCAGTCATAGTGTTACCACCAGTCACACCTGTCACCACCAGTCATAGTGTTACAACTAGTCATACCTGATACTAGCAGTCATAGTGTTACCACCAGTCACTCCTGTCACACCCAGCCATATCTGTCACTACCAGTCATACTCTTATCACCAGCCATACCTGTCACTACCAGTCATATCTGCCACTACCAGTCATAGTCTTACCACCAGTCACACCTGTTACTACCAGTCATAGTGATACCACCAGTCACATTCGTCACCACCAGTCATAGTGTTACTACCAGTCATACTTGATACCACCAGTCATATCTGACACTACCACTCATAGTCGTACCGCCAGTCATATCTGCCACTACCAGTCATCGTCTTACCACCAGTCTCACCTGTTACTACCAGTCATAGTGATACCACCAGTCACATTCGTCACCACCAGTCATAGTGTTGGCTCAAATTAATTGCAAATATTACCCTAACGATACTGAGGAGTTTCGTTGAGTTCCACGGACTTTTGGCTGGATCCAGATGACGTAGGAGGGTGAACCCATGGCTCAAATTAATTGCAAATATTACCCTAGCAATACTGAGGAGTTTCGTTGATTTCCACGGACTTTTGGCTGGATCCAGATGAGGCATGAGGGTGAACCCATGGCTCAAATTAATTGAAATATTACCCTAACGATACTGAGGAGTTTCGTTGAGTTCCATGGACTTTTAGCTGGATCCAGATGAGGTATGAGGGTGAACCCATGGCTCAAATTAATTGAAAATATTACCCTATCGATACTGAGGAGTTTCTTTGAGTTCCACGGACATTTGACTGGATCCAGATGAGGTAGGAGGGTGAACCCATGGCTCAAATTAATTGCAAATATTACCCTAACGATGCTGAGGAGTTTCGTTGAGTTCCACGGACTTTTGGATGGATCCAGATGAGGCATGAGGGTGAACCCATGGCTCAAATTAATTGCAAATATTACCCTAACGATACTGAGGAGTTTCGTTGAGTTCCACGGAATTTTAGCTGGATCCAGGTGAGGTAGGAGGGTGAACCCATGGCTCAAATTAATTGAAAATATTATCTAAACGATGCTAAGGAGTTTCGTAGAGTTCCACGGACTTTTGGCTGAATCCAGATGAGGTATGAGGGTGAACCCATGGCTCAAATTAATTGTCCATAAGCGATAAGCGATGCTGAGGAGTTTAGTTGAGTTCCACGGAATTTTGGCTGGATCCAGATGAGGTATGAGGGTGAACCATGGCGCAAATTAATTGGCCATAAGCGATAAACGATGCTGAGGAGTTTAGTTGAGTTCCATGGACTTTTAGCTGGATCCAGATGAGGTATGAGGGTGAACCCATGGCTCAAATTAATTGAAAATATTACCCTATCGATACTGAGGAGTTTCTTTGAGTTCCACGGACATTTGACTGGATCCAGATGAGGTAGGAGGGTGAACCCATGGCTCAAATTAATTGCAAATATTACCCTAACGATACTGAGGAGTTTCGTTGAGTTCCACGGACTTTTGGATGGATCCAGATGAGGCATGAGGGTGAACCCATGGCTCAAATTAATTGCAAATATTACCCTAACGATACTGAGGAGTTTCGTTGAGTTCCACGGACTTTTAGCTGGATCCAGGTGAGGTAGGAGGGTGAACCCATGGCTCAAATTAATTGAAAATATTATCTAAACGATGCTAAGGAGTTTCGTTGAGTTCCACGGACTTTTGGCTGAATCCAGATGAGGTATGAGGGTGAACCCATGGCTCAAATTAATTGTCCATAAGCGATAAGCGATGCTGAGGAGTTTAGTTGAGTTCCACGGAATTTTGGCTGGATCCAGATGAGGTATGAGGGTGAACCATGGCGCAAATTAATTGGCCATAAGCGATAAACGATGCTGAGGAGTTTAGTTGAGTTCCACGGACTTTTGGCTGGATCCAGATGAGGTATGAGGGTGAACCATGGCGCAAATTAATTGGCCATAAGCGATAAACGATGCTGAGGAGTTTAGTTGAGTTCCACGGACTTTTGGCTGGATCCAGATGAGGTATGAGGGTAAACCCATGGCTCAAATTAATTGCAAATATTATTTAAACGATGCTGAAGAGTTTCGTTGAGTTCCACGGACTTTTGGATGGATCCAGATGAGGCATGAGGGTGAACCCATGGCTCAAATTAATTGCAAATATTACCCTAACGATACTGAGGAGTTTCGTTGAGTTCCACGGACTTTTAGCTGGATCCAGGTGAGGTAGGAGGGTGAACCCATGGCTCAAATTAATTGAAAATATTATCTAAACGATGCTAAGGAGTTTCGTTGAGTTCCACGGACTTTTGGCTGAATCCAGATGAGGTATGAGGGTGAACCCATGGCTCAAATTAATTGTCCATAAGCGATAAGCGATGCTGAGGAGTTTAGTTGAGTTCCACGGAATTTTGGCTGGATCCAGATGAGGTATGAGGGTGAACCATGGCGCAAATTAATTGGCCATAAGCGATAAACGATGCTGAGGAGTTTAGTTGAGTTCCACGGACTTTTGGCTGGATCCAGATGAGGTATGAGGGTGAACCATGGCGCAAATTAATTGGCTATAAGCGATAAACGATGCTGAGGAGTTTAGTTGAGTTCCACGGACTTTTGGCTGGATCCAGATGAGGTATGAGGGTGAATCCATGGCGCAAATTAATTGGCTATAAGCGATAAACGATGCTGAGGAGTTTAGTTGAGTTCCACGGACTTTTAGCTGGATCCAGATGAGGTATGAGGGTGAACCCATGGCTCAAATTAATTGAAAATTTTACCTGAGCAATGCTGAGGAGTTTCGTTGAGTTCCACGGACTTTTAGCTGAATCCAGACGAGGTATGAGGGAGAACCCATGACTCAAATTACCCTAGCGATGCTGAGGAGTTTCGTTGAGTTCCACGGACTTTTGGCTGGATCCAGATGAGGTATGAGGGTGAACCCATGGCTCAAATTAATTGGTCATATTATCTAAGCAATACTGAGGAGTTTCGTGGAGTTCCATGGACTTTTAGCTGGATCCAGACGAGGTATGACGGTGAACCCATGGCTCAAATTAATTGGTCATATTATCTAAACAATACTGAGGAGTTTAGTTGAGTTCCATGGACTTTTGGCTGGATCCAGATGAGGCATGAGGGTGAACCCATGGCTCAAATTAATTGCAAATATTACCCTAACGATACTGAGGAGTTTCGTTGAGTTCCACGGACTTTTGGCTGGATCCAGGTGAGATAGGAGGGTGAACCCATGGCTCAAATTAATTGCAAATATTACCCTACTGAGGAGTTTCGTTGAGTTCCACGGACTTTTAGCTGGATCCAGATGAGGCATGAGGGTGAACCCATGGCTCAAATTAATTGCAAATATTACCCTAACGATACTGAGGAGTTTCGTTGAGTTCCACGGACTTTTGGCTGGATCCAGATGAAACATGAGAGTGAACCCATGGCTCAAATTAATTGCAAATATTACCCTAACGATGCTGAGGAGTTTCGTTGAGTTCCACGGACTTTTGGCTGGATCCAGGTGAGGTAGGAGGGTGAACTCATGGCTCAAATTAATTGCAAATATTACCTTAACAATACTGAGGAGTTTCGTTGAGTTCCACAGACTTTTGGCTGGATCCAGATGAGGCATGAGGGTGAACCCATGGCTCAAATTAATTGCAAATATTACCCTAACGATACTGAGGAGTTTCGTTGAGTTCCATGGACTTTTAGATGGATCCAGATGACGTAGGAGGGTGAACCCATGGCTCAAATTAATTGCAAATATTACCCTAGTAATACTGAGGAGTTTCGTTGAGTTCCACGGACTTTTGGCTGGATCCAGATGAGGTATGAGGGTGAACCCATGGCTCAAATTAATTGAAAATATTTCCCGAACGATACTGATGAGTTTCGTTGAGTTCCACGGACTTTTGGCTGGAGTTTCGTTGAGTTCCACGGACTTTTGGCTGGATTCCAGATGAGGTATGAGGGTGAACCCATGGCGCAAATTAATTGGCCATAAGCGATAAGCGATGCTGAGGAGTTTTGTTGAGTTCCACGGACTTTTGGCTGGATCCAGACGAGGTATGACGGTGAACCCATGGCTCAAATTAATTGAAAATTTTATCTGAGCGATGCTGAGGAGTTTCGTTGAGTTTCACGGACTTTTGGCTGGATCCTAAAGAGGTATGAGGGTGAATCCATGGCTCAAATTAATTGGCCATATTATCTAAGCGATGCTGAGGAGTTTCGTTGAGTTCCACGGACTTTTAGCTGGATCCAGATGAGGTATGAGGGTAAACCCATGGCTCAAATTAATTGAAAATTTTATCTGAGCAATGCTGAGGAGTTTCGTTGAGTTTCACGGACTTTTAGCTGAATCCAGACGAGGTATGAGGGAGAACCCATGGCTCAAATTACCCTAACGATGCTGAGGAGTTTCGTTGAGTTCCACGGACTTTTGGCTGGATCCAGATGAGGTATGAGGGTGAACCCATGGCTCAAATTAATTGAAAATATTATCTGAGCGATGCTGAGGAGTTTCGTTGAGTTCCACGGACTTTTGGCTGGATCCAGATAAGGTATGAGGGTGAACCCATGGCTCAAATTTATTGGTCATATTATCTAAGCAATACTGAGGAGTTTCGTTGAGTTCCATGGACTTTTGGCTGGATTCAGACGAGGTATGACGGTGAACCCATGGCTCAAATTAATTGAAAATTTTATCTGAGCGATGCTGAGGAGTTTTGTTGAGTTCCACGGACTTTTAGCTGGATCCAGATGAGGTATGAGGGTGAACCCATGGCTCAAATTAATTGAAAAGTTTCCAACCCCACTGGTCAGTCCTACTCCACCAGTCAGTCCCACTCCACCAGTCAGTCCCACTCTACCAGTCAGTCCTACCCTGACAGCCAGTCCTACTCCACCAGTCAGTCCTTCTCCACCAGTCAGTCCCACTCTACTTGTCAGTCCTACCCCACTGGTCAGTCCTACTCAACCAGTCAGTCCCACTCTACCAGTCATACCTGTTACCACCAGTCATACCTGTTACCACCAGTCACAGTCATACAACCAGTCATACCTGTAACAACCAGTCGTAGTGTTACCACAAGTCACATTCGTCACCACCAGTCATAGTGTTACTACCAGTCAAACTTGATACTAGCAGTCATAGTGATACCACCAGTCATAGTGTCTCTACAAGACATATCTGATACTACCAGTCATAGTGTCACCACCAGTCACACCCGTCACCAACAGTCATAGTGTTACTACCAGTCCTACTTGATACTAGCAGTCATAGTGATACCACCAGCCATACCTGTCACTACCAGTCATACTCTTATCACCAGCCATACCTGTTACTACCAGTCATAGTCTTACCACCAGTCACACCTGTTACTACCAGTCATAGTGATACCACCAGTCACATTCGTCTGATACCACCAGTCATAGTGTTACCACGAGTCACACCTGTCACCACCAGTCATAGTGTTACAACTAGTCATACCTGATACTAGCAGTCATAGTGTTACCACCAGTCACTCCTGTCACACCCAGCCATATCTGTCACTACCAGTCATACTCTTATCACCAGCCATACCTGTCACTACCAGTCATATCTGCCACTACCAGTCATAGTCTTACCACCAGTCACACCTGTTACTACCAGTCATAGTGATACCACCAGTCACATTCGTCACCACCAGTCATAGTGTTACTACCAGTCATACTTGATACTAGCAGTCATAGTGATACCACCAGTCATATCTGACACTACCACTCATAGTCGTACCGCCAGTCATATCTGCCACTACCAGTCATCGTCTTACCACCAGTCTCACCTGCTACTACCAGTCATAGTGATACCACCAGTCACATTCGTCACCACCAGTCATAGTGTTGGCTCAAATTAATTGCAAATATTACCCTAACGATACTGAGGAGTTTCGTTGAGTTCCACGGACTTTTGGCTGGATCCAGATGACGTAGGAGGGTGAACCCATGGCTCAAATTAATTGCAAATATTACCCTAGCAATACTGAGGAGTTTCGTTGATTTCCACGGACTTTTGGCTGGATCCAGATGAGGCATGAGGGTGAACCCATGGCTCAAATTAATTGAAATATTACCTTAACGATACTGAGGAGTTTCGTTGAGTTCCATGGACTTTTAGCTGGATCCAGATGAGGTATGAGGGTGAACCCATGGCTCAAATTAATTGAAAATATTACCCTATCGATACTGAGGAGTTTCTTTGAGTTCCACGGACATTTGACTGGATCCAGATGAGGTAGGAGGGTGAATCCATGGCTCAAATTAATTGCAAATATTACCCTAACGATACTGAGGAGTTTCGTTGAGTTCCACGGACTTTTGGATGGATCCAGATGAGGCATGAGGGTGAACCCATGGCTCCAATTAATTGCAAATATTACCCTAACGATACTGAGGAGTTTCGTTGAGTTCCACGGACTTTTAGCTGGATCCAGGTGAGGTAGGAGGGTGAACCCATGGCTCAAATTAATTGAAAATATTATCTAAACGATGCTAAGGAGTTTCGTTGAGTTTCACGGACTTTTGGCTGAATCCAGATGAGGTATGAGGGTGAACCCATGGCTCAAATTAATTGTCCATAAGCGATAAGCGATGCTGAGGAGTTTAGTTGAGTTCCACGGAATTTTGGCTGGATCCAGATGAGGTATGAGGGTGAACCATGGCGCAAATTAATTGGCCATAAGCGATAAACGATGCTGAGGAGTTTAGTTGAGTTCCACGGACTTTTGGCTGGATCCAGATGAGGTATGAGGGTGAACCATGGCGCAAATTAATTGGCCATAAGCGATAAACGATGCTGAGGAGTTTAGTTGAGTTCCACGGACTTTTGGCTGGATCCAGATGAGGTATGAGGGTGAACCCATGGCTCAAATTAATTGAAAATAATATTTAAACGATGCTGAAGAGTTTCGTTGAGTTCCACGGACTTTTGGCTGGATCCAGATGAGGTATGAGGGTGAATCCATGGCTCAAATTAATTGGCCATATTATCTAAGCGATGCTGAGGAGTTTCGTTGAGTTCCACGGACTTTTAGCTGGATCCAGACGAGGTATGAGGGAGAACCCATGGCTCAAATTGCCCTAGCGATGCTGAGGAGTTTCGTTGAGTTCCACGGACTTTTGGCTGGACCCAGATGAGGTATGAGGGTGAACCCATGGCTCAAATTAATTGGTCATATTATCTAAGCAATACTGAGGAGTTTCGTGGAGTTCCATGGACTTTTAGCTGGATCCAGACGAGGTATGACGGTGAACCCATGGCTCAAATTAATTGGTCATATTATCTAAACAATACTGAGGAGTTTAGTTGAGTTCCATGGACTTTTGGCTGGATCCAGATGAGGTATGAGGGTGAACCCATGGCTCAAATTAATTGAAAATATTACCCTAACGATACTGAGGAGTTTCTTTGAGTTCCACGGACATTTGACTGGATCCAGATGAGGTAGGAGGGTGAACCCATGGCTCAAATTAATTGCAAATATTACCCTAGCAATACTGAGGAGTTTCGTTGAGTTCCACGGACTTTTGGCTGGATCCAGATGAGGCATGAGGGTGAACCCATGGCTCAAATTAATTGCAAATATTACCCTAACGATACTGAGGAGTTCGTTGAGTTCCACGGACTTTTGGCTGGATCCAGGTGAGGTAGGAGGGTGAACCCATGGCTCAAATTAATTGCAAATATTACCCTAGCGATACTGAGGAGTTTCGTTGAGTTCCACGGACTTTTAGCTGGATCCAGATGAGGCATGAGGGTGAACCCATGGCTCAAATTAATTGCAAATATTACCCTAACGATACTGAGGAGTTTCGTTGAGTTCCACGGACTTTTGGCTGGATCCAGATGAGGCATGAGGGTGAACCCATGGCTCAAATTAATTGCAAATATTACCCTAACGATACTGCGGAGTTTCGTTGAGTTCCACGGACATTTGACTGGATCCAGATGAGGTAGGAGGGTGAACCCATGGCTCAAATTAATTGCAAATATTACCCTAGCAATACTGAGGAGTTTCGTTGAGTTCCACGGACTTTTGGCTGGATCCAGATGAGGCATGAGGGTGAACCCATGGCTCAAATTAATTGCAAATATTACCCTAACGATACTGAGGAGTTTCGTTGAGTTCCACGGACTTTTGGCTGGATCCAGGTGAGGTAGGAGGGTGAACCCATGGCTCAAATTAATTGCAAATATTACCCTAGCGATACTGAGGAGTTTCGTTGAGTTCCACGGACTTTTAGCTGGATCCAGATGAGGCATGAGGGTGAACCCATGGCTCAAATTAATTGCAAATATTACCCTAACGATGCTGAGGAGTTTCGTTGAGTTCCACGGACTTTTGGCTGGATCCAGGTGAGGTAGGAGGGTGAACCCATGGCTCAAATTAATTGCAAATATTACCTTAACAATACTGAGGAGTTTCGTTGAGTTCCACAGACTTTTGGCTGGATCCAGATGAGGCATGAGGGTGAACCCATGGCTCAAATTAATTGCAAATATTACCCTAACGATACTGAGGAGTTTCGTTGAGTTCCATGGACTTTTAGCTGGATCCAGATGACGTAGGAGGGTGAACCCATGGCTCAAATTAATTGCAAATATTACCCTAGTAATACTGAGGAGTTTCGTTGAGTTCCACGGACTTTTGGATGGATCCAGATGAGGCATGAGGGTGAACCCATGGCTCAAATTAATTGCAAATATTACCCTAACGATACTGAGGAGTTTCGTTGAGTTCCACGGACTTTTGGCTGGATCCAGATGAAACATGAGGGTGAACCCATGGCTCAAATTAATTGCAAATATTACCCTAACGATGCTGAGGAGTTTCGTTGAGTTCCACGGACTTTTGGCTGGATCCAGGTGAGGTAGGAGGGTGAACCCATGGCTCAAATTAATTGCAAATATTACCTTAACAATACTGAGGAGTTTCGTTGAGTTCCACAGACTTTTGGCTGGATCCAGATGAGGCATGAGGGTGAACCCATGGCTCAAATTAATTGCAAATATTACCCTAACGATACTGAGGAGTTTCGTTGAGTTCCATGGACTTTTAGCTGGATCCAGATGACGTAGGAGGGTGAACCCATGGCTCAAATTAATTGCAAATATTACCCTAGTAATACTGAGGAGTTTCGTTGAGTTCCACGGACTTTTAGCTGGATTCAGATGAGGCATGAGGGTGAACCCATGGCTCAAATTAATTGCAAATATTACCCTAACGATGCTGAGGAGTTTCGTTGAGTTCCACGGACTTTTGGCTGGATCCAGGTGAGGTAGGAGGGTGAACCCATGGCTCAAATTAATTGCAAATATTACCTTAACAATACTGAGGAGTTTCGTTGAGTTCCACAGACTTTTGGCTGGATCCAGATGAGGCATGAGGGTGAACCCATGGCTCAAATTAATTGCAAATATTACCCTAACGATACTGAGGAGTTTCGTTGAGTTCCATGGACTTTTAGCTGGATCCAGATGACGTAGGAGGGTGAACCCATGGCTCAAATTAATTGCAAATATTACCCTAGTAATACTGAGGAGTTTCGTTGAGTTCCACGGACTTTTGGATGGATCCAGATGAGGCATGAGGGTGAACCCATGGCTCAAATTAATTGCAAATATTACCCTAACGATACTGAGGAGTTTCGTTGAGTTCCACGGACTTTTGGCTGGATCCAGATGAAACATGAGGGTGAACCCATGGCTCAAATTAATTGCAAATATTACCCTAACGATGCTGAGGAGTTTCGTTGAGTTCCACGGACTTTTGGCTGGATCCAGGTGAGGTAGGAGGGTGAACCCATGGCTCAAATTAATTGCAAATATTACCTTAACAATACTGAGGAGTTTCGTTGAGTTCCACAGACTTTTGGCTGGATCCAGATGAGGCATGAGGGTGAACCCATGGCTCAAATTAATTGCAAATATTACCCTAACGATACTGAGGAGTTTCGTTGAGTTCCATGGACTTTTAGCTGGATCCAGATGACGTAGGAGGGTGAACCCATGGCTCAAATTAATTGCAAATATTACCCTAGTAATACTGAGGAGTTTTGTTGAGTTCCACGGACTTTTGGCTGGACCCAGATGAGGTATGAGGGTGAACCCATGGCTCAAATTAATTGAAAATATTACCCTAACGATACTGATGAGTTTCGTTGAGTTCCACGGACTTTTGGCTGGAGTTTCGTTGAGTTCCACGGACTTTTGGCTGGATTCCAGATGAGGTATGAGGGTGAACCCATGGCGCAAATTAATTGGCCATAAGCGATAAGCGATGCTGAGGAGTTTTGTTGAGTTCCACGGACTTTTGGCTGGATCCAGACGAGGTATGACGGTGAACCCATGGCTCAAATTAATTGAAAATTTTATCTGAGCGATGCTGAGGAGTTTCGTTGAGTTTCACGGACTTTTGGCTGGATCCTAAAGAGGTATGAGGGTGAATCCATGGGTCAAATTAATTGGCCATATTATCTAAGCGATGCTGAGGAGTTTCGTTGAGTTCCACGGACTTTTAGCTGGATCCAGATGAGGTATGAGGGTGAACCCATGGCTCAAATTAATTGAAAATTTTATCTGAGCAATGCTGAGGAGTTTCGTTGAGTTTCACGGACTTTTAGCTGAATCCAGACGAGGTATGAGGGAGAACCCATGGCTCAAATTACCCTAACGATGCTGAGGAGTTTCGTTGAGTTCCACGGACTTTTGGCTGGATCCAGATGAGGTATGAGGGTGAACCCATGGCTCAAATTAATTGAAAATATTATCTGAGCGATGCTGAGGAGTTTCGTTGAGTTCCACGGACTTTTGGCTGGATCCAGATAAGGTATGATGGTGAACCCATGGCTCAAATTAATTGGTCATATTATCTAAGCAATACTGAGGAGTTTCGTTGAGTTCCATGGACTTTTGGCTGGATTCAGACGAGGTACTGTCAGGGTACTATGGGGCTCTGTCAAGGTACTGTGAGGGTACTGTGAGGGTACTGTCAGGGTACTGTGGGGATACTGTTAGAGGTAATGTGATGGTACTATGGAGTACCGTGAGGGTACTGTGAGGGTACTGTGGGGTAATGTGGGGGTACTGTCAGGGTACTGTGGGGTGCTGTGGTTCTGTCAGGTACTGTGAGGGTACTATAAATGTAATGTAAAATTATAAAAAAATAAGAATAAAGGTGTGTAAGAACAAGTGTCTGTAAAACTTCTTTAGAAAACATGCCTTACAAATATGAACGGGTAAGCCCAATATGTCAATGGCCTGATTTTGTTCTCTTGGCTAATCATCTGTTTCAACTGCACGGCCTCAGTGCACAAGCTCGTTTATCTTACTTGAAACGGGCACTAGTCTCTCATGTGGAGCAAATGATACAATAAACTCCAAATAATACCGCCAGAAAAGCATCTCAAACTAGAAAACGACTGACAAAATTGACATGCCCTTTTAAAAATCATCCAAGAGTAAAATGACATTAGGCCTAGCGCAAGAGTCATATCCGGACTTTCGATTTCAGCACAAGTTCTCTCTCATGGTGGTTGGGCCTAGTATGAGCGGAAAAAATTACATCGTCAGACAAATACTGAACAAGACTATATCCACTACGACGATCCTAGAAAGCGTCACAGAATCTATTTGTTTTACGGACAGTGGCAAGATATGTTTAGGGAGATGAAGAGGACATTAGGAAAATACATTTACTTTAGAGAAGGCGTATCGGAATTTAAGGCGGACCTGAGCGATCTTAACCGGGTGTATAACAACATCATGCTACAGGATGATCTTATGGATCTGGCGGTGGACAGTCCCATCATTTCCAAATTGTTTACACCGAAATCGAGCGTCATTCTACTTTTACAGAACGCATTTCCAAAAGGCAAGCACAATACCAGTATCAGTAGGAATTCCCAATACATGGCGCTTTTTAGATGTCCTGCAGATCGGAATCATGGTTGAAAGAATATTCGACAAAAACAAAACCTCAATCATGCAGCTATATAACGACACAACGGCTAAACCTTACTCGTATGTGTTAGTTGACAATAGAGCAGATACACCGCCTGAAAAGCAAGTCATTATAGATGTATTTGGATCATGCAAATCTTGCGCAACTTATAAGAAGTCAAGTCACGAGTCACGAAATAAAGGTGTCTATCAACCGGATACAAGAGAAAAAATCAACAATGACATTGACAAAGAAACAGTTATTCTGTAAAAAGATAGCAGAACCGGACTTGTTCTCGTTCGTTTAAGGACTATGGATATTTTGAACAAGTGGGCGGGGTACATCATATGAATATCTATGCTTTCAATGATAGTTAATTAAAATTCCTCATAACCAAGATATGTAATGGATAATATTAATTGGTTTAACATGAAAACAAGTGGGCGGGGTACATCATATGAATATCTATGCTTTCAATGATAGTTAATTAAAATTCCTCATAACCAAGATATGTAATGGATAATATTAATTGGTTTAACATGAAAATTAAAAAAGAAACAATTTTAAAGTAGATATTTATCCTTGTTAAAAGAAACTTGTATTAGATGCCGTCGTTATAACACTACACTGCATGTACAGCATGCAAAAGAACATATTTATAATAGCCTTGAAGGCTTATTGTTGATGCAATGAGACTGCAAATCACAGCAATTTACTTTTAAAAGAATGTGACATAAACCAACATGTGATCGTGCTGTCATACTTGGCCGCAATTTTCAATTTCTGTGTAAATTTGTCAACAACAATTTCGACGATCAAGTAACACATTTCTCCATCATAACAGTATATAATGAACACATTTTTCAAAAGATGTTACATGGATGTTTTTATTTATGTCTGTAGATCCTTGATCACGTACACCGAATTTCTGTTCTTATGCCGGAAACTTGAGTGTTTAAAGTTTTATTTGGTATAAATTATTAGACCTTATCTTGCAGACTAATAACTGGTTTATACACGTTTGTATTCGTGCGCAAGTCTTGTCAGACGCAGAAACATCGTATCGTTTCACAAAACAATTGCGTGATTAGTTATATATATCTTTTATAAAGCATTTATTCTAACCAGCGTATAAAATAAGTCATACATTGTTGGTAAAACAAATTCTAAAAATAAATGAAGAACTACATTCTACCTAACTACTACCATTAAATCGCAATATCTCGATCAATATGGAAACCAGGGCACCGTTTGGAACCGAAATGTAATAAATTTACTTCAACACCGTTATAATTTTTGGTAAATATTGAATATTTAGGACAGATTTAGGTGTAAAAAGGTAAGCTTCGATGACGCCTACCTAAAGCCCAATGGAACGGTGGCGTTTGATGTTTCTTGTCGTGCCCTTAATGGTTTATTCTCTTGTTGCTCTGGCTTCTGCCAAGTCATTGAGTACTTTCATTGTGGCTTTCTAGGCTATTGTTTTTTTGTATTATATTTACACGAGCATATTTTTGTTTTACTTATATTGCCTATTCATGCTGCCTTGTTGGTTAGAGATTAGATCATGGCGGTGATTTCTTTATTTACACTGTCCTGTTTTAATGGATGACAGTAGGGTAAGTGTGAGGTTTGATGCGCCCTAGAACCGGTTTAAACCCCCAGTGGCCTACTTTGCCACTGATCGTTCCAAGGCGGTAGCCCTATTGACAACCCTTTTGTGTTTGTGATGTCGTTTACATTCATGATTACTTTTGCCTTCATGTTTTTCTGTTTGCGTGTTTGTTTCTGTGTTTTGTGGTTGACCGTCCTCCTAGAATGCTACTTTCCCTGTCCGATCTTTTTATATTTCTTTAAAGCAATTGAACTTGTTGGTTAGAGATTAGATCATGGCTGGGATTTCTTTATTTACACTGTCCTGTTTTAATGGGATGACAGTAGGGTAAGTGTGAGGTTTGGTGCACCCTAGAACCGGTTTAAACCCCCCGTGGCCTTTGTTGCCACTGACCGTTCCAAGGCGGTAGCCCTATTGTCAACCCTTTTGTGTTTGTGATGCCGTTTGCATTTTTTATTACTTTTGCCTCCTCGTTTGTCTGTTTGCGTGTTTGTTTTTGTGTTTTATGGTTGACTGTCGTCCTTGAATGCTGCTCTCCCTGTCCGATATTTTTATTTTTCTTCAGTGTAACTATGGTTTATTATCGTTTTAGTATTGTTTATGTTGTTATGCATAATGCCGATCGTGTTTAAAATGTAAGTTACGCCTGTTTTTCGTTAGTTGTTTACATCCAATGCCTTTCACATAAAACTCGAAAAAAGCGTGCGTGTACACACATGTTGATGAATTATGAAAACCGCATGTGAATACGGCAGCCTGTTCAGGCCAATTCATTGTGATTTCTGGTGGATTTATAAGCATGTGATGAAAATGTATTATAATGACCATATATTAGTGTGTGTTTCCACTTCGGTCATGAATGATTCATGATATGCAATGTTGTTTTATGGAATTTATTTAATACAAACACATGTGACATTGGATCGTGTACATTTAAACATGGCAAATAAAAGAAAAAGCGGCAGAAAAACGCTTAACACCGCCGGAGGAATGCATTCCCGATTGGTAAAGATCACTGCAGGTATTTTTCGTAAGGAACAAACATTTCCGCTTATGCGAAAGAAAAAAATGATTGTCGGCCCTATCAAATTGTACATAGGCAGTGTGTTTTAAATGGAAAGCACTCTACAAAAAGTATCGTCAAAAGAATAACAGATTAAAAAATATGTATTTTGAGTCTTGGAAACACAACATTAAACTCCTTGATTAAGAAAAATAGTCCTGAATTGACCGGCAACAGCATAATTAACTTAGACAAACTGAAAGAATATGTTGTGAATATAACTCAGCATACAGCAATGTGTGAAGAGGCTCAAAGCATAGCAAAACGTGGAGAGTGTTGTCTAGCATTAGAAACGGAGCGTAGGAGACAAGGACTTTACAGCGTCCTTAGTGCTATTTGTAAAGGGTGCAAAAAGAAGTTTTCATTTGAACGGTCTCAATTCAACAATGAAACAAAATTGGCTGACATAAATTTGAGGGCCGTTTGGGGCTCTATTTCGACTGGCAGTGGGTTGTCATATCTTCAAGCGCGTTTTGGTACAACGAACATGCCAAGTATTACAAATCAACATTTCAGTGGCATTGAACACACTATTGGAAAGTGTTGGGAAGGTGTGTTTAAAGATGAGATTGTCAAAGCTGGAATGAAGGAGAGGCGTCTGGCGATAGAAAGAGGTAAGTTTCATGAAGGTATTCCCTGTATCACGGTTGTTTGCGATGGATGATGGAGTTGTCGCTATTTTTGTTGCAGTGACAAAAAAAAAACACTTTATCTTGGAGTGCGTAACAAATATTGTTACATCTGTGAAAGTGGCTCAGGTAAAGAGCATATCTGTTACAAAAATTGGACTAGCAGTAGTCAATCAATAGAGAGTGACATGATTTTAGAGGGATTTTAAGAGGCCGAAAACGTTCATGGGTTAAGATACACAAATGTGGTTGCAGACGGAGACAGCTCTGTGTATGTAAAACTTGTTGAAAACGTCCCAGTGTGGGGTCCATTTGTGAAAGATTTGAGTGTGCAAACCATTCGTGTAAATGTCTAAGGACAAATCTGGAAAAGCTAGTAGAACAGAAACCCGAATACAAAGGTAATGGAAAACTTACTAAACAAATGAGAGTACGCTTAACGACTGCTGTACGATGTGAAATAAGAATGCGAAGTCAACAATTACGCTAAACAGTTAAGAAAGGACATAAACAATTCCATTTTTAACATTTTTGGAAAACACGAGAACTCTTCTGATTTTTGCCAACAAAGACCAAAATATACCAAAGGTACATCAGTGAATGTTGATGATAATGACAGAGATAATGAAGATGATTTGGGTTTAGATGATGTGTTTGAGGATCAGGCCTCGTTTTGGAAAGTTGAAAGCGAGAAAGACATGAAGAATCTCAATATGCAAGTCCAAAGACAAGTGCAGATGTGACAAATGTGATTACGGATGTGTCAGTATTGCTAACTAGATCAGCTGAGAAAAGTGACAGATTGATTGAAAACTTCACTACAAACCTAGCAGAGAGCTGGATGAACATACGCTGTTAGTTTGACGGAGGTAAGGTGGTAAATCGATGTAATCGGGGTTCGTGGCAAACTAGGTGTGTTGGGGTGCACTTCGCAAAAACATAGGACGTGCTTATATATATGTAAAATGATTGTCCGCTGTAAATTCTCGGCGCCGCTTTGCTTGCGTCAAATTTACACCCGGATCAATCATTTTACATATATATGAAATACTTGTTTATACACCTCAAATAAGGCTTTAAGTTATTTGATTTTTAAGAAATTTGAATAGATTCAAAAACTCTAGCTGGTTTTAGGAGTTATTGTTTAAAAATGATATAAAAAAAGAATGTTAAAAGAAATGTGAGGTATTATGAGGTTAGTTTATTGTAAATAAAATGTGTTAAAGACGTACACCCAAAATACCTTCTTCTTGACGTTTTAATTTCATGGCTTCTGCGACATAAAATGTAATAAACACACTTAGTGCATATTTTATTTTTTGCACTAGTTCCGAGCTTGCAAACAATACACGGGGTTATCTTAGTAGTTTTAATCAAGTAATTATCCTTCCGCAGTATGTGGAATATTTGGTAGGCTTTGCATTACAAGGCGGATGTGATACAACTTTTAGAAACATACATTTGTCCATATTTTTTTATATATTTGCAAATATTTTTTTAATTAAATAAAAATAAGTATAATAAAACAATATAAAAAAATGAATAGCACGGAGGAAATTATTGAAAGTTGGTGGCCAAAATCGCAATAAAGAAATTGAAATTATTTTTACATGCTAAAACCTATGTGCTTAACAACATTCCTCTGACAAAGAAACCATTTTTTTTTTTTTAATCTACTATATCTACTATATCTACTAAATCTACTATATCTACTATATCTACTATATCTACAATATCTACTACATCTACTGTATCTACTATATCTACTATATCTTCTAAATCTACTCTATCTACTATATCTACAATATCTACTATATTGCCACTATATCTACTATATCTACTACTATATTGCCTGTAGAACACAATCTCAGAATCATTATATTCACTTAGCCCGGAGTCACATATCACCAGGACTGCTACAAAAGTATACGCTGTTGAATTTGCTAAATAAAAAAGTTTAAGAACCTTTTCGAGCCTATTGTATTTTGGGGAGGGCGGTTGGTTGGGTTGGTGGGGATGGGAGGGGATTTGTATAGGTAAATCACTGTTAGACATACAATTGCCTGCGAAAATGGTGTTATTTAATTTTGTATCAGATGATGAGACTATCCCAAAACAGCTTTTGTATGAAACATAAAAGCAGGTCGTTGATTGGTTGTGTCTTTTTGCCACTGTTTAGTTTTTGTTCTAACAACAATGAATTATCCAAAAAGTTTTGTTTTTAGTACAGATTACTTGCTAATTTGTAGTTGTTGTTTTTTTCCTACAAAGTAAGCGTATTATATACTGCTGTATCCTGGAAACTGTTCAATATAACAATGCTAGTCAAAGAAAAACTTTACTCGGGCCTCAATTTATATACCTTAGCTTATCGGTCATAAAACATGTTATCAGGAAATAAGCAAGTTCCCACCGCTCAATATGTTAGTGAAGAATGGCCTTATTGATCCATATTGATGTTTGCTGTTTGGCTGTTAAAATTTAGTTACAATTGAACTAAGATTGATTTAATGCACAATCGATCATTGTTAAATGTGAAGAATATGTATTGTATCTAGATAGGTGTTTCGCCGACGTAGCCTTGGCGAATAATTTGCTAATATACATATTATTAACAATTTTATGTCGTTATTGTGTTAGTGTTTGAGTAAAATGACTTGTTTGGATATAGTGATGGTGTCGATATAGTATCTCCAAACTGTAGACCTCTATAACCTGTTTACAAACAAAGATATTTTGCTATTCACCGAAATCAAAATTTCAATAAAGGTAAGTATAAAAACCGAACAGGAAATGCAGCGTACACAGAACACAGTAAACCCCAAAACACGCAAAAAGATAAACAAGAATGGCAATAGTAATAACAAAGGCATATGACGTCACAAACACAAAAAAGGTTTGACAGTAGGGCCACCGTCTTGGAACGGTCAGTGGCAAAACGACCGCTGGGTTTACACCAGGTTCTAGGGTGCACCAAACCTCACTCTTACCCTTCTGTCATCCCAATTAAACCGGACAGTGTAAATAAAGAAATACCCGCCATGAACTATTCTCTAACCAACAAGGCAGCACTAATAGGCAATATAAGTAAAACACAAAGATTTTCGTGAATATATATAAATACAAACAAACAATAGCCTAGAAAGCCACAAAGAAGGTACTCGATGACTTGGCAGAAGACAGAGCAACAAGAGAATAAACCATTGGAGGCACGACAAGACAAGACCGCAGACAAACATCAAACGTCACAGTCCTTTTGGGCTTTAGGTAGACGTCATCATAGGGTACACAGCCTGTCCGGTCATCGTATTGTATGTCATCCGGATACCGAGAGG